>JAVLUZ010000157.1:19239145-19401272 GCA_036768485.1 Mermis nigrescens
ATAGGATGTAAATGGGATGCAACGGGTCCAGATTTTTTGGAATATCGGGTCCGGGTCTCAAATTTTTCAGATAACGAGGTCCGGGTCCGGGTCTGAAAAAAATAACGGAATCGGGTCGGGTCCATGAGAATTTGTGAATTATGTCTTATATGAATAAAATGGTCCTCTTATTCATATACAGCTAATTTTTTAATGCACTCAGATTGCGTGATTCCTTCTTATTTTCAGAATGTCAGTCAGCAAGAAGTTAAAGTTCCTAAATAAGTGATTTGAATAATTATTTATACATCTAAAGGTGATATATGTTATAATTTTTTTAGCAAAAAAATTAGGGCAGAAACGATCCAGATTTGAGACGTATTGATAAAAAAGTACTCAATTATTGCGGATAGACGTATAGAAGCATGATTTACTAGCGATTTCCTATATTTATAGCATTTGATGCGAAACATCGAAATTTTTAATTGAAAATAGAAGAAAACTGTGCAAAAAAATAGCTGTTTCTGCTGTTAAAATTGTTTTTGAAACCTAAATGAACGGGAAATGCTTCCAGGCAGTGTTTTTTTTGTACAAGGTCCTTTTGTACATGTGTATACAACGATGGTCCCTAAAAGTCTTTGTACATTTTGTGCACACAAATTTTTGAAAATTACTATGATATAGTATGGTAGCGACTTTAATGTGGTAAAAACAGAGTTGTTGACCTTTGGTAGAGTATTTTAGCTATGTAATTCCTGGTTTTATGAGGGCAAAAATCATTAAGATCGTCTTAAAACGGCGCGAAGCACCGAAAAATTTGAAAAATTTGACTATGTAATTCCTGGTTTTATGAGGGCAAAAATCGTTAAGATCGTCTTAAAACGGCGCGAAGCACCGAAAAATTTGACATTTTTCCTTTCGAAATGCGATTTCTGCTGTTATAAAGATATATAGGATACACAATTATACACAATTACTCATTTCGGCGTGAAGCGCCCGAAAATATTTGCGAATTTTAGACCTTTTTTTGCAGTTTTTAGTATTCCAAAAATCTTTGTACATGTACAAGACGGTTCAAAAAAAGTCTTTGTAAATCGGTAAAAATCTTTGCCGAATAAAAAAAACCGTGCTCCAAGTCGCCAGAAAGTAATTAAATGTCATCCGGCGCTGCGCCGGAAAATTTTAATTATGGTCACTGGCGGATAAAAATCATTGCAAATTGCATAAAATTCTCTATCTCGCCTAATATTTTTTGGCCTATGGGGGGCAGCCGCCCCGCCAACGACAAATCCGCCCCTGCAAACAGAAAAAAATTTGAACAAATGCAAATACACCTTTTTCCGATTCGACGCACTTAAACTAATACAAGTAGATGGATCTGATTGTTTTTGAAATACTATCTGGTATTAATGTGACGGTTAGAAGTTGGAAATACAGTTTTTAGTCGCCATTCAAGTCTTTCATCATTCGTATCTTTTTAAATTTTTTTAATACCCGTTACCCGTTATTTTCAAGCAAAACTTTACCGGTTCCGGGTCCGGGTCTCAAAAATTTTCAATAGCAGGTCCGGGTCGGAACCGAAACCGGGTAATAACGGGTCCGGGTCCGGGTACCCGTTGCATCCCCACTAACCATACACATCATGGAAATTTCTGGGGGTCAGGCCCAAAAATTTTCAAAATTGCGTTTTTTTTCGCTAAAAACGATGGGTAAAACACTGTTTTTTTACGTTTCGGACAATGCTCGTTCGTCCTAGAAGATAAAAACAAAAAAAAAATTTCGAACAGATTTGAAAAAATCGAGTAAATTGAACAAAATATTGTCAAAAAATGTGTCTATGGCGCGAAGCGTTGCAAATTTGAGACTTTTGAGCCAAAAATAAACTAAAAACGCTTTAAAAGGTAAAGTTCCTAAAAATTTTTTCACAAAAAAAAAGACAATTCTGGAGGTCATAGCCATTTTGGGGGGGGGGGGTGGGGTTAGTTGCCATTCTGGGGGGTCAACCCCTCCCCTCCCACCCAAGAACACACATGCTCCTAATATCGAATTACCCTTTTTTAGCCGCGACAACAACTCGCCCATTTCGGCCGATGCTTTACCCCACACTGCTACTTATTCTAAAATTTCGTTACCTTTAACACCCGTCACCGTTTCGCCGACGCAGTCGGCTAAAAACGCTTCGTTTTTCGACCAATCAACGAATCACCCCGTTGCGCGCTTGCCGCTCGCCGCCATCGTCGTCGATCAGCGAAACGCGGCAACGGCGACGATCGCCGCATGCGACGCGATGCGCGACGTTCAGCGACGACTGCATCACGACGCGAAACAATCACAAAGCGGTGAATCTGTTGAGCGAGCGACTAGCGGCGAAGAAGATGATCGCTCGCGGAGCGACTGACGCGTCGGTCGAAACTCGTCAACATTACGATTTATCGCCGCTGGCTAAAATTGAGAAAGCGACTGTCGACGCGCGACTACCGTACGCCCGCGTTGAAACCGCGTCGTCGTCTTCGACGCCGACGCTACGCTTCAAGACGAGCGACGCGAAATCAGAAAAAACGTCAGACGTCAAAGGCGTACAGTACGACGAAAGTAGGCTACAGTACGAAAGTAGACAATGCGTCGGATCGCAGGCGTCGGATCGTCGCGCGACTGATCGTTTACCCGACAAATCCGTCGATTTAGTTCTTCCGTGTTCCGATTCAAATACCGAGTTTCGATCAGCGTCGCTTGACACAATTGAAAGCTTGGGTCAGTGCACTACGGATAATAGTGAGATTTTACGATTTATATGATAAAGAATAGAGGATGCATTGTAAGTCGAGATATTTCATAAGTAGAGACCGGATTTTGGTGTGCGAAAAAATCGTTGATTGTGTGCAAGGTGTGTGCACAAAAAAAGGCAATTGTGTGCTAAACTGTGTGCAGAAATTCATGGATTGTATAAAGTATAAACACTGTTTATTCAAACAAAAACTTGTTAAATGCGATTACGTTTTGCATTTCAATATTCTGCAACGTTAAATTTTGACGACGATCAGACAGAATCGCTTTGTACTGTGAAAATGATCGTTCCACGTCTACAGACACGAGGGGAGCGTAAAAAGTGTGCCACCATTTGACTGGATATTTTTTCATTCACAAAAATCACAAACAAATTCTCAAACTACCATGAAATTTTTGCACTAAAGATCCATCTAAACATTTTAAAGCATCCGAAAAAATCTTCCACTGCATTTCTTTTGTCAAACCTTGCGTCTTTAATTTTTCTATTAAATCCGGTAAAAATCCAAGTGTTGCCACGTTGAAAAGTTCATCTTTAAGCGTCTCGTCTTCGATCAAAGATTTTGCCTTGCTGACAGCAACTGCATCATCCGTCAAGGCGGTCAGAAAATCTCGGATTTTTGCATTTTGCATAGTTTCGGCAATAAAAATGGCACACAGAATTAGGGATGTGCCGGTTAACCGGAACCGGCTGGAACCGACCATTTTTTGGGACCGGAACCGGAACCGAGAACCGATTTTTTGATATTCTAAGAACCGGAACCGAAACCGATTTTTTGATTTTGTAAGAACCGGAACCGATCTTTTTTGGAGTCGGTTATCGGTTTTTAAAATTAGAGTTAAAAATCGAACTTCATAAAATCCAGTGAATACATGAAGCAGCAATTTAACCTATTATTACCCAAAAGTTTACAGACTAAAACTTAGTATTGTTCCGGGTAAATTATGTTTTAAAAATAACAGTCGTTCTGCTTTTTCGCCATGTAGCCTGTTTCTGAGAGGGTCGTAAATGATTCCAGTGCAACTGAACAGCTGTTCCGATGGAACGCTTGTAGCTGGCGCTGCAAGCAGGGCGGGGGCCGCCCCCCATTTGCCAAAAATATTCGGTGAGATAAAGCATAGATATACAATTTGCAATTATTTTTTGGCCCTCAGTGACCATAATTTCTCGAAATTTTTCGTATGATACCTATTAATGACAATTATTTACTTTCTTTGGCCACCTGAAAGCCATTTTCTGTTCATGTAGGTTTCAAAACAATTTTAGCAGCAGAAACAGCTATTTTTGCATAGTTTTTTCTATTTTCAATTAAAAATTTCGATGTTTCGCATCAAATGCTATAAATACAGTAAATCAAGCTGTAAATCATGCTTCTTGACGTCTATCCGTCTTAATCTCACAAAATTTCCGGCGCTTTGCGCCATGGTTTTTTTGTGTTCGGCAAAGATTTTCCCGATGTGCAAAGACTTTTCGGGATCGTCTTTGCACATGTAGGAAGATTTTTGGAGAGCCAAAAAGTACTAAAAGGTCTAACATTCGCAGAAATTTACGGCGCTTCGCGTCGAAATGACTGATTGTGTGCTCCATTTATCCTTATAATGGCAGAAACTGCATTTCGAAAGAAAAATGCCAAATCTTTAGGCGCTTCGCGCCGTTTCAAGACGATTCTTAGTGATTTTTGCCCTTAGAGACCCATAAATTAGCTGAAGAAATACACTACCAAAAGTCAAACAACTCTGTTTTTACCACACTGAAGTCGCTACTGTATCATATTACAGATATCCCAAAAATTTGTGTGTACACGATGTACAAACACTTTCGGGGATCATCTATGTACATGTCAAACGGACCTTGTACAAAAAAAACTGCTTCGCGCCAGAATTCTGATAAAGTCAAAGAATTTTGGTGATTTTTAGCACAAAATTGTCGAAAATTTTAAAACTTTAAGAAAAAATATTGCGTCAAAAGTGATTTAATGCAAAAGTATACATTGTAAAAGGCCAAAAAACGCTATCTCGCGCGTTAAGGGCAAATTTTTGGACCTATTTTTGACTGGTTTTTGGAAAAGTTGGGATACTGCCCTTAGGAAAATCCTAGATCCGCCACTGGCTGCAAGATACTGCTTAGCTATAAACGCGAGAATCGGTAAATTCTTCGACTTCTCTTTCCACCACTGCAGCAGATCTTCGTCATGAATTAAGCATTTCGATTTCGTATAAGCCTCTAATTAAGAAACACATAGATAATTTTCAGTGATTTATAAGTAAATTGTCAAGTTGACGTTAAACTTATTTGAACGTGCAGTTGCCAGATAGGAACGACTTGCTGAATAATTTATCTTTTGATTACATCGTCACATGTCCCGGTGAAGTCAAGCTATCAAGTGTGTATATACTTTAACACAGGAACCGAGAACCGGAACCGGAACCGACGGTTCCAACTTATGCAAGAACCGGAACCGGAACCGGAACCGAAATTCTTGTTTTCCAAGAACCGGAACCGGAACCGATTTTTTTGAAAAACCTGGAACCGGAACATCCCTACACAGAATATAGGATACCCTCTAAACCTGTAAATTGTCTAACATGCACATCAAAATGGTGCTTTTATGTGCAAAATTCCAAAAAAACCATGGATTGTGTGCAAAAAGTGCAAAAGTACCTGATTCTGTGCAATTGTGTGCAAAACATAAGGCTCCCCACTTCAAAAACAGTGCATTTATGCTTCTCTTGCTTTTCTCTATACAGGCGAGTAAAAAAAATTTTTGTGTGCCGCTCACCAAAATCCGGTCTCTATTCATAAGGTATACTTGGTCATATAGTATATTGTGTTCATTGTTTTTTGTACAATATGCGCCAAAGGTACCTAAAAACTTGTTCACTATGTGCATATATGGGAAAATGGATTTTTCGACATTAATAGTAGAGTTTAATCAATTTTTTGGGTCTCTGTCGATAAAAACACGAAAATTTATCAATATAGTAGCGTGGGGCACTTGAAAATTTTGACACATTTGCCGTTTTCGGGTAGAATTTGTGGCCTTTTTCCTTACTTTGCTCAAAAATTGTCTTGCAGCACCTTTGGTTTCCTCCTAATCGCCTGATAGTACCTGATTTTTCAAAAAGTCAGGTAGGGGTAATACCCCTCTTATCCCCAAAATTCACGTGTAATTCATTTTATGCAGTTCTCCAGTGTAAATATGATTTATCCTAGAATACACATGGGCACAAGGGTGAGGAGGAGATATATACATGAATGGGCAGCGAGAAAATTCTGTGCGTCTGGTTGGGTGAAATCGTCAAAAATGGCCAAAAATCTTACTAAAAATAGAATTCTGCGAGGGGTCTACAGTAATCTGCAGGGGTTTTTTAAACTTCTGCTTAGACTGTACGTGTAAACCCCCGCGCGCCCGTGTCTGGCAATAACCCTACCTAATGTTTTGGGAAACCAGGTACTGTCAGGCGATTTTGAGTTTACCGCACCGCACATAACGCGCTACAGTGCCATATTATACTAACCTTAAATTTACATGTACTGATTGTACTTTGTGGACCGTCTTTGTACTTGTGAAAAGAGACCTTGCGCCAAAGAACAATGGCCATAATGTACCATATGACCATTCTTGGATTTCAACCTCTCTCTGCCCACCTGAACCTCACCCATCTGATTTAATAGACGCACCGTCTATCTGAAGAAAATGCCGCTGAGCCTGCTTAATACACTATTGATCTCGCTGTTGATGCACTGTGTCGATAGGAGATATCTTATTAACCCACTTATAAGAAAATATCGTCACACTAACTAAATAACGAATTCGGCATTGTATTTTTGAGTCCAATAAGAATGACGATTTCGCCTAGGTCAACGAGATTCTGATTGTTCCCAAAAATAAATCTCAAAGTAAAAATCCCACCAGATCGGTTAAAAACTTAACGCTGAAGTTCCTATACCAATGGTATTACTGTGTTGAATATTCATCACAGTAAGGGACATACGTAGGGAGAGGGAGCGGCCGCCCACTTAGACCCAAAATTTGCATTTGAAAAAGTAATATGAAGCTTGGAAGATAATAAAAATTGGCGTCTTTTATCGAAAAATCTAAAAAATTTCTGCGCTACGCGCTATAGGATCCTTATTTTAGCGTCTAGAGTCTCGTTTCCTGCCGAAAAATGTTAATTCATGCGATGAAGATGATTAAATTACTGCCTTCCTAATACGACGCCAAATTTAAATGAAAAATGTTATAGAATCGTTTAAGGCTAAAATTTTGACGTACACAGAAGAAATAAATTTTTCGAAAAAATGATATTCCTTCAGATTTAAAGCATGGTTGGAAACTAGGGAGGGGACTAGCACTGGCGCCAGTGCCAAGGAACCGGCATCGGGCCGGTGCCAGCTTGGAACCGGCGCCGGGGAAAAAAATAATACTGAAATTTTAGCTAATTATCTCGTCTTTATTCACATAAACCTTCCCAATTTAGCGTTTTACTCTAATGTTGAATTATGTTCAGGTGCAGACATTGATACTCGATTCGTCAATAATAATAATTACATTTTTAGCAGTGGTTGCATTAAGATTATGACTCATCCTGTACGCGAGTCGTAAAATGTTGCGAAACTAAAGCAAAAATTTGGCTGTTTGCCATAATAGAACGTTATCCAATTAATTATATAATTTTTTCTGAAGACAAAATTACGATTATTTGAACCCTAAAGTAGGCGTTATTAGCAATCAAAGTCGACAGAATACCGACATGCATGGTTACAAGCGAAAATGTTTCTTGGGGAAGTACATACTTCAGGGCGCTTGATTCCCGGGGAATAGTTGCTAGCAAAACACTAGGAAAGTGCGGTTGATTCCTACAGAACTTTTGATTTTAAAAAGCATTATAAAATGATGTTCTATGCTTTTCACTGATCTGTTGGCTCAATCGCATTAATTTTTCCAATCCTTAGCTCTAAACAATCATTTTGGACTATTTATCGCTGAATTTCATTGATTTTTTTCTAGAATTGGTTGATTTTATACTTTAATGAGAAAGTTTAGTAAGAAATGTAAAATAGGGTTTTTATAGCATAGTTTGCTACCCGTTCTTTTATGGCCAGCAAATGGTAGTATTGAAAAAAGTTGTAGACTAGCCCGCCCTCGGAATTTTCATGCTTTACGTCATAAGTATGCGGTGAAAAAATGATAATAAGAGAAAGCTTACTATGGCAACAGTTGGTGGATCTTACGTGAACATAAATCTTCGTAAGAGCCTCACAATTTTTCGGTCCCGTCTCGCTAGACCCGCCATCCCACTAAATCCACTTTTTCGTACATTAGATCCACCGGATCTCCCACTAGGCCCACCACGTGCTTGCCATGCTAAAATTGAATTATTTTTATTTTTGTGCATGTGTGCTTGTCAATTTTATTTCAGAACGCATTTTTCACTCAACGATATTCTACTATTTTTGTATTTTCAAATTATTAACCAATTTATCATCATTAAAACACTGAAGCGTTGCTTTGCGTCAGTTGGCAACATTGCAGACACTCAACGCTACAGTAATATGGGTCGAATAGTGTTAATGCACGAATTCTCGAAAAAACCCAAAAATGATAATTAGACTTGATCGTCGGGAGGTCCAAGCTTGCTATCAACTAAACGTGGAACCTTTATTTTTCCAGTCGCAAAATAGTGGGTCTAGTGGAACACTTCATTATGCACGTGATGGCTTTATTGATACTTTGGGTGGGTTTAATGAGACGAAAAAGTAGGTTTAATTAAAGGGAATGTGGGACTATAGAGACGGTGGGTCTAGTGAATAGGAGGGTGAAATTTTGAAAGTGCCATTTTCGGCCTAAAAGTGATTGGTACGCGTCATAGTTTCCCAAGGTCGAAAGTTCAGGGAAGTGAAATCCAAAAATTTGGGACCGCTGAATTTAGAGTTCTAGCCTTCTTTGCAGGTCAAATATGAGAAATGGCTAAAACATCATATATAACATATTTTAAAGTGAAAAACTGGGTTTTTAAGTACTATTTGTCCAATTCTGACTAGTTTCGTCACTCTTGTAAGTACACAATGTAAGGATTCATCAAAAACTTTGACTTTTTAGATCATTTTAACTTCATTCTAGGTATTTTATTGGTAAAAAAATAGAAATGTACTAGTCGGTTCGATGCGCCGAAAACAATTTAACATTTTTGCTGATTTTTTACCCAGTTTGATAGCTCAAAATTGTCTGGCAGTAATTCGAGTCTCGGACCCTGAGGGATGGGTAATACCCCACTCACCCCTATGGGAATGTGTGGTACGCAGGCACGTAGCTGTGGGTAAGGGGGGACTGAGGGGTCCGACCCCCAAATTCAGAAAAAACCGGAAAAATAATACTTTTTACACGTTATTTTGTGCTATTTTTGGCTGAGACCCCCAAAATTGGTGTTGGTCCCCCCAAATTGGGAGGGCCAGCTACGTGCCTGGTGGTACGCGTCAAAAACATCGTTTTTCGGCGTTTATGACGATGCTCTATCTTTCTAGAGCATAAAACAAAAGCATTTGGAAAAAAGTCGAACAACTTGCTACAAAATATAATCAAAACTTGATTATATAGCGCGAAGCGCCGCAAATTTGACACTCTTGAGCAAATAGATAGCTGAAAAAGCTTAAAAAGCACCTTTTCTGCGATTTTTCTTGGAAATTTCTGGGAACTTTCGAAAAATCGTTAATTTTGGGGAACCGCCCCCTCCTTCAGATCATGTACAATCATATTTTTTATCCCAAAGGAAAAAAGTGTGATAGACGCCTTAGAATTCTGTTTTCCATACAGTGCGAGTGTTACCTTCATTATTCTATCCTATTTGTTTCCGCTTTCTTTGTTTCGTATTTTGCGTCTTCATGTCGCGCTCTTCTTGTTTGTTCTGTAAGATAAGGTGCGATGAAGTATATAAAGCATCTCTTATACCAGCTGCGCCATCGCGTTAACAGAATCGTCTATGCATTTGAGAATTTATGTTAAACCCGTGAGAATAACGTTTCAATCTAGCTATAATATTAGAAGAAAAAGCGTTGTTCAGCTCTGGTTCTCTTGCATTTCGCGAATATCTTTCGCCTTTTACTAAAGATATCCGTGCAAGAGAGCGCTTATGAGTAATCATTAATTTTTCTTGCCCGCATTTGCAGGTGCTTTAGCTGGTGGGCTGTTTGTAATCTTGTGGAATCTTTGCGTAACTATAACTCGCTCCTACAAGTCTTTTAGACACTTTGCTACCGAACGTATTCTACTTTAATCAGTCAGCAAACTACGTTACATACCGGACCAGACTTGCATGTAGGGGCTTCCCCTAAAGTGTGGAAAACTGAGAAATTTTGTTGGGAAAATGATACAAAGTTAAGGCCAAAAATGGATGAAAATAGAACATTTTCTTCGAACGTGCTTAAAATTTTCCAGGAACTGTGAAATAATGTAGTTTAAACTATATTTTGGCATTTGTACCAGTTTTTGAGGTCATTTTGGCCCAAAAAAGCTCATTAATTGCTCCCTAGATCGGTCATGCTGTGCATCCGTCATCTTGACCTCCAGATTGGTGAATAATTTTCTGTGAAAATTCATGCGAAATGAAGACCGAAATGGATTAAAATGGAAGAATTTTTCGAAAATGTGCTCGAAATTGACCAGAATCCGTTGATTAAAACAGCTTTTGCGCTATTTTAGTATTCGTGCCAATTTTTGAGATCATTTTGGGCCAAAAAAGCTCACTAACGGACCTCTTCAGAACGACCTTGCTGTGCATCTGAGGCCTCGGCCAGTTGATTTTTCCACTCATTCCAATCAATTTTGTTTTGTGATACATACATAGTTCAAAATGTTTAGAAACAGATCTCAACAGTTGTCAAGAAAAAAGACAGGAAGTTCCAACGGATACTAACCTCAGTTACGGGTCGAACAGCTGTTCAGCTCTTTGTTGCACTGGCAGTAGTGATCAAAAAAGTACATTATCTAGTATTAGTGTGAAGCTGACCAGTGACACTGAACCACTGACAGCGCCGGTTGATCTGAATGCAGGCCAAATTAGCAACTGCCTCAACAACAAAACCTCTTTGCGTTTGCCTTTAGCGCCGGATAGTAACTCATTCGGCTCAAATGTGGTTCATTTTAAGGTAAGTGAGCTGAGGACGAAATAATTAGCTCTAATTCGTGACATATATCGTAATAGTAGTGATAAAAAAATAATTATTTATTTATGATTATTATTATTATCATTATGGAAAAATTCAATAATAATTACTACCTCCTTTACTCAAATTATAATCATATTCACTAAAAAAATTTTCCCTGTCTCATGATGAATACTTGTAAGTTGCTTTTGATTGCATTGTAACTTTCTCCACTTATTTTTTCTTTTCTAATTTATTAAGTGTAATTAAATTATTGAATTGAACTTTTTCTAAATTTAAATTAAACCGACGAAATTAAGAATTGCATGCATTTTCTCTATGATTTTATGCAGCGATATAAAGTGAATTGCTGCCTTATTTGCTAGAGCTGCAGGAAGCAGTCGAACACGTTGGAGTTTTGGGGAAGAGAAAATTTTCTGGGGTAGATTTGACAAGATTAAGACCAGAAACGGATAAAAGTTAAGGCATTTTACGCGAAAATGATTGAACTAAACGAGAACTTGTGAAAATAGCGTAGTTATTATGCTTTTCTAAAACTTTGTTTATTTCTCAATTCATTTAAGCTCGAAAACACTTGATGGACCCCAGACCGAAAATGCTATGCAAACGCAACTGTGACTGAAAGTTATAACTCGATACCATTCATTCAACAAGGATTGTTGTTAGATGCAAACTTTTTGGCTTCATTTGATTGAAATAAGTATCGATTCCATCGGTTTTATTGTCTCGAAAGAATTAAATTCCTCAGCTCGTCGATATTAACGCGAAATTGTGACTGGTCTATCTTTTTACATCAATTTCAATCATTTATGCAATCAATCAGTGCAACAATTTACACCTAACAAGAATATTAAAATTATCAGACCCCGGAGCCGTGGCCAGCCAGGCCCGGGGCCGAGGCCTAGGCCACGGTGCGTGGACCAGGCCCCGGTGCCGGGACCAGGCCCCGGTAAAGCTCTATTTTTTCTAAATCTGGCCTTTATAAAAAATTCCGCCAACCATAGCTTCTCTAGGCTTTCCAATCATAAATCGGACTTCGAGTCTCCATCTAGATTTCTGAGCTCTTGCCATAGCGTTTTGTGTGTAATCAAGTTGGAGTGCTCGCTTCCTCGCTCTTCTGTGCGCTGATATTATCTTTTAGGTGTAATTATTCTTAAGGAATGTGTTTAATTTTAGTCTCCGCGTTACAATTACATAGCTGCTATGTACTTAGCGAAAAAAGGCTTTGAGACTTCAACAATGTAAAAAAGAATAAATTCCAAAGTAGATCAGTAGGCTGGGCTCTGTCTAATAGCGTAATGCGTACGTGGAACGACTCTGAATTTTCGTGAGGTAACCCGGCCATTTTTTAGGGAGATAAATGACATCCAATTTTTGACCAAAAATGGCAAAAAGCACCTAAAATTGGCCACCGACATTTGGTGCCCATCCCCCTCTTTCATGTATGGTTTCATGCTTTTGTTCCAGGACGACCACGAAACTCATGAATACGAAGTGGCCGATTACCAATGCGTCGCTTCAGATTCGCTTGATGTACCGAGACGCCTTCGTAATGGGCAACAAATAATCGGAGCTTGTTCGCTTAGTCCAAATAATCATGAAAATGTTAAAAATTCGCATTTTTGTCACGGTACAAATTCAATTTTTGCTAGCCGAAGCGCCCCACCTTCGCCCCGGCCTTGTCGTAAGCATGGTTTTTCTAACCGTTTTTCAAATTTATATGTACCTATTCGCAGGCACGTATCTCTGGGGGGGTGGGGACTGGGGATTCGGACCCCCCTAAAATTCAGAAAATAGGACTTTTTAAATTTTATTTTGTTCTATTTTTGATCTTTTTTGGGCTTAGTCCCCCAAAAATTGTTGCTGTCCCCCCAAAATAGGACGGCTAGCTACGTGCCTGCCTATTCGCAGGCACGTATCTTTGGGGGGACTGGGGGTTCGGATCCCCAAAATTCAGAACAATCGGAAAAATAGGACTTTAAATTTTATTTTGTTATTTTTGACCTTTTTGGGCTTAGTCCCCCAAAATTGGTGCTGGCCCCCCAAAATAAAACGGCCAGCTACATACGTGGCCTATTCGTAGCTTTATTATTTTTTATATTGAACATATTGTTCAATTGCTTCGTTTTACTCCGTATTACGAAATGCAAGCCTTTCAGTACGTAACTAATTAAAGCCCAGCTTTGCTCACTGATATATTTCACTAATTATAGCATTTTGATAATTAACAACTAGTACGAGTAAATATATACCGCTTCAATTTATTAATCAATTGGTTTTCAGTAGCGTAATGAAATGTCAAGAAAGTTTTTGGTGTCGTTTATTTCACGCTAGAAATGCACGATTTTTATTCGAGATTGAATTTTGTTCTTTTTGATTTCAGCAGGTCAATCGTCATCGTCAGACGATATCGTCCTAACCAGACATGCACGTGCGGGGTTTGCTGGGGGTCCTGACCCCCCCCCCCAGAATGGAAACATGGGAAATTTTGTTGAGAAAATGAATCAAAATTAGGGTCAAAAACGGTTGAAAATTAGAAAATTTCTTCAAAAGTGCTTCAAATCGATGAGAAACTGTGTAATAACGTTGTTTTAACGCTATTTAAGCATTTATACCAGCATTTTAGGTCATTTTGGACCGAAGAAGCTTTACTTTTTTTGACTTTTTTGCAGACTGGTTGACCTCCGCACATCGGTCACGCTGTGCATCTATGGTCCTAAAAGTCCACGAGTCATAATCGTTTCACCATTCCAACGTGCCAACAAGCGTTCCACACCCAGACATGCACAGCATGAGAATTCTGGAGGAGTGGAACCAAAAATTTTCTCCGAAGTGCTTTTTTGGACTAAAGACATAAAAATACCTACTTTTTGGCATTTTTGACGATCGCTTTCTTCTTAGAACATAAAGTCATTTAAAATAAGTGGACAAAATATACTCAAAAAATGTATGCGATGGCGCGGAGCATAGAAATTTTGACACGTTTGACCCAAAGGATCGCTGAAAACGCTTAAAACGACACCTTTTCTACGATTTGTTTTTTGAAAAATCAAGAATTCTCGGGGTAAAAACGTTTTTGGAGACGAAAACTTTTCCGGAGGGTGGAAACCCCCTGAAGTCATTTACGTGATCTCATCCAACCCAACCGTCCAACCAATCCCAACACCCCACCAGTTTCACTATCAAGTCACAGTTAATTACGCAGCATTTTTTTATTACAAATTAATTAGTTTCAAAAGATTCACGCGACATTAACAGGTGAAATTAATCTGACCACACTTTAACTGTGTACAGACGAGCAGATACGTATCTAACCTGTTGTATACCACGTATTATCATTTCCGTGGGACGAATTTTTCTAAAGCATTTGGGCAATATTTGCTAATGTTCCTGCTTAAATATTGTAGATGCAGCCATTTCCGTTTATATATGCTGTAATGTTTAATTTACTTACTGATTCTGAAAAATATTATTGAATTCTTATAAGTTTGCAGTGTTTTTACTCCTAATGTCTGTATGCAGATTTTATGCAAACTACAAGTTTCTATTATTTCATTTAAAATATACATACTTCCAAAATAGATTTTAAATTCAGGCACGTATCTCTGGGGGGTTCGGACCCCCCAAAATTCAGAAAAGTCTGAAAATATGTCTTTTTAAACGTTCTTTTGTGCTATTTTTGGCCTATTTGGGCTTAGTCCCCCCAAAATTTGTGATGGTCCCCCCAAAATAGGACGGCCAGCTACGTGCCTGTTTAAATTGTTCGCAATTGGAATATATGAACTAATGGGACCAGTGGAATTGTTAAAAGTATGGGTGAGACTATTGAGGTTTAATGTTGTAGGATTCCCTGCAAACATCCACACGGTCCAAAGTTCTGAGAGGGTGTAAACCGAGTTTCCTTGTGTGAGGGGTGTGAATGATTATTTTTACGGCTAATTATGGCGCTAGAATGATGAGCGTATGTTGATTTTTTAATTATTTTTGTCCTTTCCTATCCTCTCCCCTCTTAACCCGTAAAAACGCTTTAGTTCGTTGTATTTTACTCATTTTGAATATTCACGATCAAGTTTGCATGAAAACAAATGATAATAAGAACGATGTAATGACTTGGACTATCAAATATGCATAGAATAATGGACAAAAAGCGTTTGAATAGCTGAATGGACAGTACTACTCGAAAAATACTTCAGATTATATACTGCTGGGCATCGATTGGCGCTGTTTCATAATTCCAACTAGGCCTGTAGCTGGCCGTCCTATTTTGGGAGGGACCAACAGCAATTTTGGGGAGTCTAAACCCAGAAAGGCCAAAAATTACACAAAATAACGTTTAAAAAGTCCTATTTTTCCGATTTTTTCTGAATTTTGGGGGTCCGGACCCCCCATTCCCCTCTGAGCTACGTGCCTGATTTCAAACAATAAGTTTCGATCCGTAAATGTTTTGAGGGGATTGCCATTCAAAAGTCCTGGTTAGGGGATACCCCCTTACCCCCCTCCCTACAGTGTCCATGTGTGATTCCTTGCAGTGCTGCAGAATCTATTCGCTCGCATATGTATATTAGAGCGAATGCTATTTTTGCTGACGAATCCGTTTGTATATTAATTTCTGCAGTGTGTTACAAATCAAAACACTCTTACCTACTACGAATGCTCTAAACTAGTTCAATCCTGTGAGTTTTAAAAGAATTAAATGTCTTACCTAGGACCAGGCTCGTTTCAAGGATAATATTTCGGGAAGGCGGGGGTTAAATTTTGAAGCTAAACGTAGGGATCTATAATGTAAGCATAAATTATTGCATTTTTGAGTTTTATACAATAAAAAATTATCAATAAAATTTTAAACGTAAAAAATCTATTGATAAAAACGTATAAAAATCTGCTTAGGACTGCCGATGCCAACGATCGCCAGCCTTTACCTCGTTGCTGTCAAAAACCTGCATTTATTTCGTTTATAATGTCATCTGTGGAATCTTTTCGTAGAAGTATCATTACTGTTGAGCTTACTCTCAGCCATACATGTAATGGATCGAAATTGGGGGGTCCGGCCATTTTTAGAGGGTGGTAAATGACCGTTAATTTTTGGCCAAAAGCGCCTAGAAACGGCCGAAAATTCAATTTTTTCCAAAAACCAGGGGGAAGGGGTCAAAAATTTCTGGCTTTGGAGGGGGCTGGGGGGACGTCCGACTTTGGGTGTGGAAATCCCCCATCCCCCTGTTATGTATGCTCTCTTCCAAAATAAATAGCCTGAAATTAAATCGTGCTGAAGCAACCTGTAAAGCTCTGCTAAAAATCGGCCATCCTTTCACTTTCATAAGATTTTCATTTCTCCCTTCAAATTTTTATGTTACGCCTAGGTTTATGCTTTTTTAATTTTTAATCAAAGAAACTTGTTTCCCATTTTTGAACAAAGCTAGAATTTCAAACTTTACACGTCAACCGTTTTTTGGAATCAGGTTGGTTATCTCGCCGTTAAGAGTGGCTCTCGTGAAACTCAATTAGGAACTTTCAGCGATTCTGTATCTGTCAATGAATCCTATTTCGTAGATTAAAACCCACATAGTTTATTTCTTCTTAATGTCACCATTTAGCTATTTGAGTTTCTTGTCTCTTTCTGAGTTTTTACCGCATTGTATGCTGCTCATTCAATCTCGTTTTTTGCTTTTTTGCTGTTCATATTGGTCGATGTGCATTTATTTGCTTTTTTAGCTTTATCTTATTATTAATCCATTCGTTTTAGCAGTACAGTAGTACGTTGTTCAATTTTGTTACTAGCAATTTTTCGCTTTTTTAACGTATTTTGTTCTCTATGCGTTAATAAGTATTTTTCTTCATTGATTTCCACGCGAACAGCAATCGATGTAATTCAGTTTCCTTCCAAAAGGGCTTCTGCGCTCTCTCCCTTGTGCTAACTTTAAAACTTAAAATATTTTCGTTGACTAATAATAATGACATGATACGGTTCCTATGAGATCACGATCTAGTGAAGCGTTAAATTTACGCATTAATTGCTATAATTACATACAGTATCACCTATGTTCGTCATGTTATTCTGTTTTAAGCGATTTCAATACGAGCAGCTAATTCAAAAGCTTATTACATCGACGTACAATTTTTCTACAATTAAGAAATACTGACAGATTTTTCTTGAAAGCGTGGCTGATAGCTGCTGCTACTCTTTCTTGCTGCATGTATGACGATCTTTTTTAAAGTGCGATGATAGTTCTCGCAATGACGTAATTGCCTGAGTTGACGGACTACGTGCAAATCTGGCTCGTTGCCAGCCGTTTTTGGCACTTGGCCAATGCACTTCTCCGTATTACAAAATAATATGTTCAATAAACCGCGTACAAGTATAAGATGCTCGCTTCACGTTTAATATAACACCGAGTGAAATGAATGCGTGTTGCTAGTGAGGTCATGCCTACGCGCTATTCTAAGCCTTCGGTATGCTAACTTATTTACGTTCCACGTGAAATATTGCATTAATTCGAAAAGTTGATAACTGATTAGTCATCGCTTGAGGTTCCTCTTTATTACATAATTTGAATGGAATAGATGAGCGCCAAAATTTGCTTAAAGGATCAACAGTTACTCGAATGTTTGTCTTATAGAATTTGTGAGTTTGTTTTTTAGCATAAGCATATTAGAGTCTGCGCTTCGGTAGGAATGGCTGGAATAACATTTGTAAACAGACATGCGCAGCACTGGAATTCTGGTGGGGGGTGAAATTTTAATGTGCGTCTTTTGGGTTCAAAAGTGGTAGATACGCGTCAAAAACACCGTTTTTCGGCTTTTCTGACGATGCACTATCTTTCTAGGGCACGAAAACAGGAAAAAATTTTAAAAATCAAACGAATTGAACAAAATTTAGTCAAGAAATGAGCTTTCGGTGCGAAACGCCGAAAATTTGTTACTTATGAGCAAATTGAGCAAATAAATAGATAAAAGCGCTTAAAACAGCACCTTTTCTCTGATTCGTTTGGAAAGTTTTGGAAACTTGAAAGATCGCGAATTCTGGGGGTATAATTCCCTCCCCCGAGATTATCAATAGTTGTAAATTCCTTGAATTTGCAAAAGCTTAATGGAATATACGCAGAGTCGTCTTACAAAATGTTAAACCTGTTTTTCTTATTTTGATGCCTGAAACAGTTTTTGATCATTATCGATTGATATTTATGGCTGATAACCGTAGTTGAATTATTGTAGAAAACGCTAACAAGATTGTGATTAGGACGTCACTCTAAATGGCTTTCTGATAAGATTTACATGTTTTAATTCATCTTTGGTTCATCTACGTTAGGTCAACGTCGTCAGACGTGACACCTGAACATTGAAAATTCTAATGTTTGGCCAGAAAGCAAATATTTCTTTTAAGTAAAGTAAAAAACGTGAAACTAACTTTGCAAAATGCCCTAATGCGATAAAATTGCATTTTTGACGTTCTAGCACCTCTTTTTAAATTTTATCACAAAAGGGCACAGGGAGGGCTGAGAGGGGGTACCCTCTCAGATTTTGAAAATTCGGTACTTCCAGGCGATTTGGTGAAACGTAAGTTACTGCTGGCGAAATTTTGATTACAAAGTGAAAAAATACAGCTAAATTAAACAAAATTTCTGTCAGCCTGACAGTTTACTTCAAAAGTATTAATTATTGCATAGCCTCACAGTCTCTGTCAATTAGTTGTCATCTAATATTGAATTATACACTTAATAAATTGTTCAAAAGGCTTTTTTCTTGAAAAAATACATAAGAATTGAATTAATTTAACTTTATGACCTCAAGATGATAACTTAATTTGCTTAAGTAGATAGCAATATCAGTATATTACCTGGTAAAAATGCTATGACCTATGTTAACTATGTGACCATTTTCGAATTTCACCCCCACCCCCTCTGGCCACCCCTCTCCCACCTCCCTCTGGCCACACCTACCATGCCCACCTACGAATTCTATCCTGGCGTATTTAACGATTATAAATGCTACAATAGAAATTTTATTCTTGGAAACTGTACAGAAAACGACCGACTATTTAAAGTCGTTTGAGAGTTCCTGGATGCATGACCTGTCGTTCGATAATGCCTCCTTGCCAACCCGGCCCCAAAAAACTGACCGCTACTTTCAATCTTTTTTGCAGTTCTGGGTAAAAAATTCAGAATTCTAAAAAATAGCCATTTGTCGGAAATTATAAAATGCCTTAATATTATAAATTAGAAGTGCATCGGGCTTGACCCTGGCCCCACCCCAGTGCCGCCGATTCGTTTAATAATATTGGTTTACCAACACTGACTGTTTTCCATTAATTTTGGGTGTTCTGTAACTCATCAATGAATTTATTATTCAAATAACTTCTGTTTGCGCTATTTATTATGCTTGAAAACTGAAGGAAATCAGATTTAAGCTTATGTGATGTAAAACCTTCCAGTTAATGCATGCTTATCGCATATATGTATAAGTTTTTGCTTTTTTGCTTCTGGAACCCTAGGACCTTTACACGTACCGTAGAACCACCTAACCTTTGCATGTATCCTAAGTTTGGCTACTTTTGCAGATTTTATTGTTTCATAATATAACTCCTGTTGCATTGCATATTTTTGGATGAAATGAAATTTGACTGATGTCTTTTGCTCTTCTTTCATACGCGTGCATATTTTTAGATGAAATAAAATTTAACTGATACATCGTCTTTTGTTCTTCTATCATATGCACTTTGCTTTTATCACTGCACCATTTTGTGCTATTACTGTATCTTTCGGTTGATAACGTACTTTTTTGTTGCGTTTTCTTAGTTCAAACTTTCTCTAGAATCCTCGCTTTTTTCTTTTTTGAAAAATTCTTCCCTTTATTTGTACAGATTAGAAAAAGCACTCTTTTATGTGTCGCATGAATTTTTTCATAGAAATTCTTCTGGTGGCTTGAGATAGCCGGTGGCCAAAGTAAGGAACTTAAAGCGTCAAAAGTCAGCTAACTTTGGCCATCTTCAAAATTTTGATTGAAATGGGTCTAACATGCCTCACAACTTTTTTTTAGGAAATAATGTCTAAAACGCGTTGTTACACAGCTAAGAGGCACTGTCTTTTTGTACAAAAACTTCGATTTCTTCGTATAATCGAAAACTAGCCAAAATTGTTTATACTTTGTGTGCAAAGATGTACAAAGATCGCTTTAAAAATCTTTACGAGCCTTAAAATCTTTGTTCCATACGAAAAAACAGTGGTCAGAGGATACAGTCGATTAAGCCATTTGCTAACTCGGTAATTCCATACCATATTTTGTCCTTTCTCGTTCTCCATTATTATTCACATTATCTTAGTGATTCCACTTGTATTTTGTCACAGTTGCTCAGTGCTTGGTCATAGAGCAGCCGAATTTTTTTAAACTATATTTGGTAGCCAATGTTACGATTCAGACATCAAATATTGACTGAAATACAATATTTGTCCAAGTTTCTATCTGCTGGCCAAAGTAAGGCGGTACGCGCCTAATTTTGGCCGCCTTTTTTAAAAATATCTGAATGCATGCATCACAGCAACTTTTCCAGTGGTTAGCATGCAGGGGACACAGAGTCCATTGGTCTGTCACAGATTTGTCCTTTCTAGATACATTTCAATAGAAGTTATGCAAGTTTAAATTTCAAAAGTGGCCAAAATCAGGTGGTTTTACGATATGCAAGTCTGCTAATGTCGAATCATTGTTCTGAAATAACTTACCGCAAAATATCTCGGCTAACATTACGATAGAGCCACGCTATAACACGTTTTTCCATGGCAGATTATCAGTGCGGTATAAAGCTATTTGCCGGGGTCTGGCCTTGGCAAGAGGTCAGCCTCTATCTGTATATCTTGTTGATTTAGTTCCTGAAAGGTAAATTAACTCGCTGCATCAAATTAGCAATGTTCCGTTGTGCCACTGTTTTGCCTCTTTAGCCGCATTTAAAGTGTATCATGCGTAGAAAAGATCTTTGATTCTATAAACATCGCTTAAATATAAATCAAAAATAAACATATAGGTGATTAACATCAGCTGAGTTGGTTTTGAAAAATTTTGACAATGCAGTAACCAATTAGTGTTATCGTGCCGCTCGGCCTCTCTTTTTCGCCGTATTTGAGTAGCCATGTATTGTGTCAGTTAAAGCTGCTCGATACGTGCTAATTCACTTACCTTTTTTACGCTTTGTTGAAAATTTATGGACCTAGTTTTCTCTTGAATAAATAAGCTATTCTCTTTAGGTAAACACGATGCGCCGAATGTCGAAAGCGGAACAGAGATTCCTGACCGAGGTGAGAACGATTGCAATGATTTCATTGAAGCAGTTAATGATAGTGTTTGGGAGGTGGCGCGCTCAAGCGCTCCCCAGCGGGTTCTGGGGCAGAGCCCCAGAAGCCGACGCACCAGAGAGCATCTGAGCAAAAATTGTAACACTAAAATTTGCAGCAAATTCACTAGAATATGGATATTGATCAGGCCAAAAATGTATTAAAAACACCAAAACGGCATCATTTCACGCTTTTTCTGTCCAGTCCGCCTTTTTTAGTCATCAAGAAATCTTGTGTATCTTGATAAGCTATATTTCTTGCTTGATAAAATCAGTTTAAAAATGTGTACTTTTTGATTTTAAGGAAAATTGTATCACAATGGTTAGCTTAGAGTACCTGAGATCGGTGTTTTTTGTACAAGGTTCGTTTTTACATGTACAAAGATGGTCCCCAAAGCCTTTGTACATTTTGTACATGCAAATTTTTGTGTGCTATAATATAATACAGTAGCGATTTTAGTGTGGTAAAATAGGGTTTTCGATCTTTAATAGTGTATTTTAGCTGATTTCTGGGTTTCTCACGCCAAAAAAATCACTTAGCGCCCGGAACACTGTAACTCAAAAATTTTTATACATTTGAAAAGGAGACTTTTATCTATCGAATGCAGCCAGTTTGAAAGTTCGAAGTTTACATGAGCCGAAGTTATGACCGGTCAAATCGGAATGTAGCGTTTTCATGGGCCACCCTTATATAAGTCGTTGTATTGAAGATTGTTATAAAATCTCATTCAATTTGATGAATCGTTCGTTAGTTGATGTATTTTTCGCTCCAAAAGCGGTCGACATGCATTAGGGAAACAAAGCCAAGAAAATAATTTAGCAACTTCATGCAAATTCCAATTTTAATAAAATAATATGCGTACATACTCGCCTAAGATGGTGTAGTTAGTAGGACGTCAGAGTTTGCTTTCTTTGCTGCCCCGAAAAAAACCGTGCAAGTGTGTCGTAGGACACTGCGTAGGTACTTGAACTGTGAGTTAAGTCGCTCTGCCCTCTTTGTCCGATATGTCGTATAATTTAAGCTATTCTTAAGCATAAGGAGTAATGTAGTCAATACTACTTTCACGATGTGCAACACGCCGTTATATTGCAGTGCATAGGAGTGAGTCTGAGCTAGACGAAGAAAACAATTTTTAAAGCAACTATCACTGCCTTATATCAGCTTATTGTGACGTTTTCGCGCTTAAAAAATCCGAATAATTTTGAAAACATCCGGGTTCGGGTAGTCAAAATGAATTTATTCAGGTTCGGGTAGTCGAGTTCAGTTTATTTGGGTTCGGGTCCTGAATTTTGTTCGGGTACCCGAATATTCGGATTCAGGTACCCGTTGCATCCCTATTGCCCAGGTATGGTTTCTTTAACCCCGCTCCCACAATTTCCATGCTGTGCATGTATGCTTGCCATCTATTGAATGCGTACATGTAACGGCCCGAAATTTTGGGATCCCCGGCCATTTTAGAGGGGGTTGAAGACCTCCAATTTTTCGCCAAAAACGCCTGAAAACGGCCAAAAAATTTGATTTTACTCCATAAATCCGGGGAGTCAAAATTTGCTGGCTTCGGGGGAGGGAGAAGGCGTCCGACTTTGAGTGGGGATCCCCATCCCCGTCTTACATGCATGATTAAATGTATGGTTCGGTCGTGTGCAGCGCATCACTCGTCCGGCGGCGGCAGTACGTTTCGCGTGCGGCGCGACGCGGCGGACGGCCGCCAGCGACTACAAATCAGCCACAGTCCGCCACGCTACGCACACGTGACGTCGAAGGACGCGTCGGCGCTAACCGAATTGGCGCTGGAATCGCGCAGTCGTCGCTACTCTGCCGTCCAGCTTCCAACGTCATCTTTGGCGACGACTTCGGCGCCGCCGCTTTGCGATCGCCCGTGCTCATCCGCGTCGTCGACATCGGCGATGGCTCCGTCTCTGCTGTCATACGCTAACGCCAGCAGGTTGGTTATAATTACCATTATTATTCTGTTATTTTATTTATTTTTATTATTTTTTGTTTTATAGTTTTTATTATTTTATTGTCATTTTAATTTTAAATTTTATTTTCGATTAATTTTATAATAGTACTAATTTTTTATTCTTTATTTTTAGGTATTCAGCCGCCTTTAATCTGACTCCTTTTGATTTACGTGTATATTTTTACTTATCTACATGTTTATGGGAGACTTGGCTCTCCTCAGAGTGGCCGCCGAACCTTGCTGAATTTCCGATTTTTCAAAGAAACTTTGAATTTGAGCTGTTTTATGCGTTTGAGGGATCTTTCAACTTAACGTATGGATTTTATTAACGCTTTGCGCCCAACATCCCTTTTTTATTTTTACTTTTTTAAATTAGGTGTGTATCTGTAAAATGTTGTTTTCTCCTTATAATGATGATTCATTTCCAATTCGACAGTTAATACTATTTACAATGAATCAAAAGGAACTAGACAATGAGCAATAGCTTATATGATAGAGGACAACTTTATCTTTAACTATTTTGATAAAAACGAGATCAATTAAGCAACCTAGTCGAAAAAAGCGTTTAAAAGAATTGATTTCCACAGAATACCCATAAAAACTTATTTTGGCCTTTGGACTTTAATACTACGATCTTTTGTGATATCGTCAAATTTAGCAAAATAGTCAAGTTTTACAGCGCATTATCCAAATTGTATAAGTGGCTCACTATTGGTTCTTTCTGCAATCTCAACGTACCATATATTTTAGCCAAAAGTCTTGAATGTTTTTTTCAATTGCTGTTAAATTTCTTCTGGTTTTCTCACTGTAACTTGAGTCATTTCCTATTTTGATCTAACAAATTAGGCACATATTATCTGAAAGCTAAATGCTGAATCTAAAAGGTATAAATTACACGTATTTTAGGCTACAGGTGCACAGTAATCTGCCTGGAGACGGTATATACATGTGCATAGAAGGTGTCGGGTGGTTTTGTATTTTCTGCATCGCCGGGATAATTGGAAAATTTTTAGTAACTGTTCTTTTTACTCAATAAAACGCCTAAAATTGCTTCCAAGTAGTCTAAAATTTAAAATTTCTCGGCCGCAATAATCAGTTGTTACATTTTTCATATTTTTTCGGCTTCTACTGCCAATTCATCAACGTTTTGTTAGCGCAGGAACCATACAAGAGCATGGGGTGAGGGGTTATCACAGCCTCTGAGCCCTTAAAAATAGATAGCTATATAGCCATTTTGGCCGAAAAACTTTGCTATATAGCCTTTTTTGGGCTCAGAAAATGAGCGCTTTAGCCCTTTTGGGCTCAGAAAACTAACTAAATGGTCTTTTGGACTCAGAAACATACCGTTTGAGCTCAGAAATGCTATGTAATTGGCTTTTCTGAGTTTCAAAAGAATATATAGCTGTTTTTTTCGACTTTGAGACGGGTTGAATAGCTATTGTCAGCCCAAAAAGGCTATATAGCTATGTTTGTGAGTCCAAAAATGCTATATGGCTAATTTTCTGAGGCCAAAAAGGCTGTGTTGCTAATTTTCTGAGCCCAAAAAGGCTATAGATCCGTTTTTACGCAGGCACGCAGCTGGCCGTCCTATTTTGGTGGAACTAAGCCCTAAAAGGCCAAAAAGAGCACAAAATAACGTTTGAAAAGTTCGATTTTTCTGAATTCTGGGGTTGGGTCCGGGCTAGTGATCGAGCGAAGGTCCATTTCTCACCTTCGGTCGAAGCCGAAGCTTCGGCCTGTTATACCTTCGGCTTAAGGCGCTATAATGTACATTGTGTTGATTGAAAGAATAAATAGAACATCACGAGGTTTGCATACATTTAAATAGTAAGTGCATACATTTTGCTTTGGTCGGATCAGATCCGCAAACCTCGAAGAATTCCCACACGATTGACATTCAGTCGTAATATGCGTTTAAAAAATCTAATTAATATAGGTTCCTACAAAAGTGTAAAGCACATTTTATCGAACACAACCTGTTGAAATCGCAAAATTATAGCTTCTTTAACATTCAAAAATGCAACATTCATATAAATGGATAGGTAATCAAAGATACATTTATATAAATGAAGTGTTACATACATAAGCAAACAAGAGCTGACAAAGTCGATTAGAAGGTTTTTTTTGCAGCAAATAACACAATTTGATGTAATCCAAAAACGACGTACAATGACAGATAAGCTGAACAATTTACAACGCTCTCAATTGATTCTCATAAATTAAAAACAAAGATTTACAAGAACCTTCGTCCTTCGGCCATTTTTTGCGCCGACCTTCGGCCTGGCCGAAGGTCCCAAAATGACCGAAGGTGGCCGAAGCCGAAGCTTCGCTCAATCACTAGTCCGGCCGGACCATACATGATCTTCGGGGGTTTCACCCCCCCCCCGCAGAATCATTTTTCGCCCCCCCCCGCGAAAAATTTTTCACCCCCCCAGAATTGGCGATTTTTCAAAAGTTTCCTAAACTTACCTGAAAATTGGTAGAAAAAGTGTCTTTTTATGGGTTTTAGGCTATCTATTTGCTCAAAATCGCCAAATTTTCGGCGCTTCGCGCCATATATTCATGTTTTAAGCGATATATTGGTCAATTTATTCGACTTTTTTCGAAATTTTTCTCATGATCTTATGCTCTAGAAGGATAGAGTATCGTCAGAAACGCCAAAAAACGATGTTTTTTAACGCGTACCGGCCATTTTTGGGCCCAAAAAAGGCACTTTAGGTTTTCACCCCCCCCAGAATTCCCATGCTGTGCATGTATGGTCCGGACCTCCCATTCCCACCCCAAAATAAGTGCCTGTTCGAAACACTTAACTAACCATCCACCAATTTTTGGTTATTACCCGTCTGAAAGTTTGACCTTGCGCACCTATGGCAGGAACGGATCGAAATCATTGTCGACAACGCCCGTTCGCGAATTGCTCGGCAAAAATTCGTCGCGATTCGTCGTTGACGCCGCCCCGTCCGCCGCCAAATCTTCATTTGTTGGCGCGAGTAGCGCTCAAACTAAGCAATGCATTAAACAAAGAATCAGATCGGGGACGGGAAAATTGTGCGGCAACGGCTTCGGCGTCGACCCCCAAAATTTCGGGGGTTTTACCACCTCGAAATTGTACAGCGGCGGCGGCTCGGCGGCGGATTTGAGCCGCGTCGCGACGTACGACTCGGTCAACGGTCAGTCGCCGACGAGCGCGGCGGCGGATTTATTTTCTCGCGGCGGAAACGCCAACGGCCAATCGGCGCCGGGCCTGTCCATCGACGGCGCTTCGCTATTGGACCATTACGCTTTTTTGGGTCAATCGTCCAAGCTCGTGAACTCTAACCCCGGCGGTTTTGCGATGGGGTCCTCGGCGAGGCCCGTCGTCTTCAATCGCAACTTGCCGCAAGCGTCCGTTTCTATGAATAACGTTGGGAGCAATAATTTGAATACGTTATTCAACGCCGCTAATTTTCAGCCGTCCTTAAGTGAGGGTATTGCCAGTGATCAGATAATACATGTTACCGAAATTCACATGCGCGTAACTGGCCGTCCTATTTCGGGGGACCAACACCAATTTTGGGGGGACTGAGCCCATAAAGGCCACAAATAGCACAAAATAACGTTTAAAAAGTCCTAATTTTCTGAAATTTTGGGTGGGTCCGGACCCCACCCCCATCCTCCCCCAGAGATACGTGCCTGGAGATTCACCCTCAGAATTTTAGATTTTTCTGAAAATCGTTAGCGTTTTATCGATCTTTTGGCTCAAAAGTGTCAAATTTTTGGCGCTTGGAGCCATATATTTATTTATTCAATTCACTCGAATTTTCGGCGCATTTTTTCAGAGTTTTTTCAATTTTTGTCGTCTGAAGAGAAATAGCGTCGTCAGAAACGCCAAAAATGGTGTTTTTGACGCATATCCATCGTTTTTGAGTCCAAAAAGGGCACTTCAGGTAAAATTTTTGGTTTCACTTTCCCTACAGAATTCCCATACTATATATGTATGGTCGCCCTCATCAATTCAAAGTCGGAATTTTTTTATATAGCAACCTCAAATTTGCTGCAACTCATCAGCTATTGCATATATTGCGCACAGCAAATAAAAGGTGCTCGATCTTATGATATGCAAGCTCTTATTATTACAGGATTTCTTTAAAATCTTTTATAATTCTCTTCTTAATGTAATGGTAGGTTTGAACTTTATATTTTTCTTGGTTTTTAACTCTCGCTTAGCAAGCTCAGTTTTTCAAAACTATTTCTAGAAGGCATTATAATTCGCATTGTTGTGCTGTAAAAATTGATTATCATCGACATTAAGTTTCGTGAAACGGACTGTTTACAGGCTGACGCAGTAGTTATCTATCATAGGTTGCACGAAATTTTACTATCGTATGTGATGGAGGAAATATTAGAGTTTTGTGTCTTAATTTGTCATTTTATTTCATACGCAATAATCCACGGCGTACGCAATTGGTGATCATGCAAAATTTGCAGCGTTATGGGAGAAAAAAGTTTTGACCGGTTGCGTTTTTTCTAACATCTCGGATCGAAGCTTTCTTTGATGAAAACTTTTTTCCCTTCTTCTTCTACTGCTGTATGCACATGGTGGCTCACGCTTCGTTTTGTTTTCAGGTTTGGCGCGCGCCGTGGCGCTCAGCAATCAGAATATCAATTCGGCGAACAGCCGTTCGTCGCCGGTCGGTCTGCCGCCGCCGCAGCAACAGCAAATGGCTTGGCCTTCGCCGTTCGATCCGGCCGCCGTCAATTTGCTTTTGCATCAGTTGCAGCAACAGCAACAACTTTCTTCCGTCGCCGCCCTAACCGCGCTGGCGGCCAATATTTGCGGATCCGGCGCCGGGCATCCGGCGGCCGGCGCCGGGCATCCTTGCGACAATCCGTTTCTCGCTCAGCTGTCGTTCTTGAGTCGACTGGATCCGTCGATGCTTCCGGTTTTCCACGGCTCCGTCGCCGCCGCAGCCGCCGCCGCGGGTCTCCGCGGCGGACCCGGCGCCGATCCGGCGTCCGGTCCGGTTATGGGAGCCGGAGGCCCGTCGCCGCCGGCCTCGGCCGTCGGCGCAGCGCCGCCGCTCGACACGGCTACGCTACTGATGGCGGCTGGCCTTGGCGGCGGCAGCGCGCGCGAATCGATGGCGGCGGCGACGAATTTAATCGAACAGTCGCGCGTCAACGCGGCGCTAGCGCAACTTTTGGCCGCCCACCAACAGCAGCAGCAATCCGGCGGAGGTGGCAATAAACGAACCAATAGTCCGCAGGTTCAGCAGCGCGATTTTGCGACCAAAGTGGCGCGTAGGCATTAACGAATTACATAGCATAATTTATTAGCCCGGGTCAGTCGAGCTTTTAGGAATTTTTGTTAGCATTAATATTTGATTTAAAGGGAATTGTTTATCTTGGAAAGTTGCATAGTTTTTTTGTTAACTTTCCTGACATTCAAAGGCAAAGTGGGGATTTCGGTATTTCGCCGACTGTAGCGAATGCATGAATGATGAATGGTGATTTTCGTTATTTTAGCCTTTTTTCCTGCGAATTTTCTAATTTTTTAGTATTTCGCACCAGATGTTCGCCCGTAGGTGATACTGATTGAAATTTCGACAACATTTCCATGAAAGATTAAAGCAAGTTGGAAATGCATAAGGGAAACTGTTCAGGCACGTAGCTGGCCGTCCTATTTTGGGGGGACCAACGCTAATTTTGGGGGCACCAAGCCCAAAAAGGCCAAAAATAGCACAAAATAACGTTTAAAAAATCATATTTTTGCCGATTATTGTGAATTTGGGGGTTCCGGACCCCCCTATTCCCCCAGAGCTACGTGCCTGAAACTATTTTCCCAAGAAATGATTTCACGGAGACTAACAGCTTAAAATTTTTTGAGGGGGTAGTATTCATGGTCGGTTATTTTTAGAGGAGGGAAAAATTACCTTCAATTTATGACCAGAAATGGATAGCATTCACATATGTGTAAATGCGATAAGCTTATTTTAAATTGAATTGTATAATCGTTGCAGATTTTAGAAAATAAATTACTCGTCCTTTAAAGCTTCCAAATGATCCTAAAATTATGAAAAAATAATGTCTCAAGATGAAATTTGAAACCAAAAAAATTAAAATTGCATTGTGATTCATAATTGGAAATCTGATTTCAACAGGTTGTGCGATTAGGTATAAAATGTTCAGAGAAATCTTAAGCTGTTGTAAGTTTCTGCGAAAATGAGAAGCGGTAAGTGTACGCCGGTCGTCCCCCGGCCCCTGTCCCCAACGTCAAGAGATTTTTACCCGCCTGTCCCCATTTTTGGCAAAAAACTTACGTTTTTCGTTTTTTACCATAAATAAATTGTCTTTTAAATCCCATCTCCCTAAACATGACCTGCTACCGCCTTCCAAAATGTTAAGCCTTAGATACACGCCTGATGGTATGACACAGGTACGACTTACCGGAAAATTTCCAAAATTGTCAAAATTTTATTATTAACTAATATCAATAGAAAGATGATTTTAATCAATCGCTACTTAGTTCGGGCAAAACTTGAACAGGTAAGAATCTTATAGTACATTTCCAAAAATTTTCTACAGGTCGAAAATACGAGCAGGCACGTAGCTGGCCGTCCTATTTTGGGGAGGAGACCAACACCAATTTTGGGGACCAAGCCCAAAAAGGCCAAAAATAGCACAAAATATCGTTTAAAAATTCAGATTTTTCCGAATTTTTTGGGGGTTCGGCGGACCCCCTTCCCTATTCCCCCAGAGCTACGTGCCTGACCTGAATTCGAGGCTTAGCTAGATTTTTTTATTCTCTATGCGATTTAAGTCTATAATCCGTCGCTCGTGTCCGGCCAGTCTACATGGGTTTTTTGGTTCTAATTTGTCATTTACATCGACTTCTTATCTGAATGTAAATACTCGTAATTTGCAAGTTAAAAACTACATGGCTCGACAGCATACGTGTAACGGGGGTCGGGAGAGGATACCTCCCACGAATTGTTGACGTCCTCCCTCACCCCCTCTCCAGAGTCAGAAAATTTTTGACCGCTCCCCATTTTAGGCAAGAACTTGCACTTTTTAGATTTTTTTTGCCATTTTGGCCAATAATTAGAGTAATTTCCCCCTCAATTCCCAAAAAAATTGCCAGGGACCCCAACCCAAAATTTCGAGCCGGTACATGTATGCTCAACATTATCATTCAAGACGAGCAACGTAATCATTTTTTGCGTTTTAATTGAATTTGTTATAAATCGACTGACCCGCATCACATTCTCCCGTTATGCGCAATTTTAAACGGTGACCGTTAACTAGGAATAATTTACGAAATGTTGATAAATCGGGTTTGACATTCAAGCCGGTTTTTTATTGTGCCGCATCGGCTTATTCGATTGGTTCGCGTGTATCTCGTTTTTTTAAATCTTGAAATTCCTTGCGATTATTGGTTCATTATTTCGATGCTGTCAATATTATTCGTGTCGTGTCTCTTTCCATTAGTGCAACCTATTTTTAACCAAATTTTATTCTGAATTATGCCCGACTACTTCAAAACCTGACTCTTAACACGTGAAATCGTCTTCTATCTTCGTTCAACCAATCGGTTTTTACTATTTCGGTATTTTTTGACCAAAAATTCGAGGGAAATTATTTCTAATATCTTTGTTTGTACTACATATACGTAGATACGAATAGAACGGTAATTTGACATGCTTTGAAGCATTTTTTAAATAAAGTTCCTGAAAATTTCGAAATTTCTATGAAAAAACCGCTGCATCGCACACAAACTATTCTTAATAAAATTAGACTCCGAAAATTGTAAAAATAACGGTATTTCGCGCACGAGAATTAATTTTTTTACAATATTTTAGACTATCCTAGAAAAAAGATTGGGTGTTACGTTTTCAAGTCTTTTTTCTGTTCAGGCAGTTGCTGCCATTTTTCTGCTGAATCTGTATAATTACATACAATCGCAGCAGTCGTCTGATGGGTTATCCAGAGAGCTTCTTAAAAATCGCACAAATGCTAAAACAGCTTAAAAATTTACATTAATTAACGATTTTTCATCATTTCTAAGCACTTTGCAAATTTTTTCATTTTCATCATTTTTGTCCTTATTTTGTCTTATTTTCTCCAAAGTTTTCCCACGTCATCGTTTTCAGCTGAATGGGTCCATCGCTAAACGGGACATTTATTTTATGATTTCGCGTAGCGAAACGCGTTAGTTTATATTTGGCCATGAAGCTACCTTTTCTGTTATTGTGTCTGGCGCGTTCCGTGCACGTTTGTGATGGATGGGATTCTTTCTCTACGTTGCTGCGTAGTAATAATAAAACTAACGATGGCTAAATCAAAAATTTCATCATTTTCGTTACATAATACCTTTGCATTGTATCCTATTCCAAACACTGGAGTAGTACCTGCTTATACTTCAAAATGCACATAAATAAAGCAAGAAATGGCAAAGTACCAATTTTTATTTTAGCGTTGGCAGAAAAAAGTGATCAAGAGAAGTTGTAGCGGAAGTTTTAAATCGGGGTAGCTCATTTCTTAAGGCCAGTACACTCCGCCATACATGGACAGAGACCAAATTCTGAGGGGTCCGGTTAAGCTAAATTGTCAAAAATGACACTAAAAGTGTAATTCTAAGATTAAATCGATTTTTTGTAGGTCTGCCGCATTCTCTGGGTGGAGTCCAGCCAGACCTCAACGCCCATGTGTACTCTCCACTCCATCCATCCTTGTTACATTTGTGGTTTCGTATGTGCACTCATTTTTCATATTTACCTGTTTTGAACTGTGTTCGTTTGTGAATCGACTTAATCGATTACCTGCTTAATTCGTGCTATTACGTTATTCTGAGGTTACTTTGAAGCGTACAAGTTAAATAGACAAATATTGCAATGTGATGGTGTTTCTTCGTACTCTATTCTAATTATGAATTACGATGACGATGATGATTAATTATTGTTACGCGTTCACGGTCAATTCACGGTTTATTCTTACTGCCTAATGCACCTCTACGTAGTTTTATTTGTTTATCATTATTTTCGGTTTAATTAAAGTTTATCGTCGCTTTCTGTAAGTGAATCAGGTGTACTTCAACATATGCTTGTTACCTAATAGTCTTTGTCACATATAAAGGGTGGCTGGAAAAATGGCGTATTGATCCCTAACATTTCTCAGATACTTGACCAAATAAATGCGGCTTGCTTTTTCTAAGTGCCTATTACCTCTGCAAAAAGCGCTTAAGTTTCAATCATGCTGCTCTTAGTTTACACAAAATTTAGCAGAAGTCGTTTTTTTAATCTTTTCCGCAGATTGTTTGCCTAAATAAATTATCTTCACAACAGCGTAACTCTGACAAAAAGATAATTCAGCGCAATTTGGTTCACATGAAGCCAAGATTATTTGCTTACTGCCATACGTGGGCAGCACCAAAATTCTGGGCTTGCAAGATTTTTCAAAGGTAAAAAATGTTTTTAAAAATGATGGTATGGCGAAAAAACACCATTTTTCAACGTTTCTCATCGAGCACTATCCATTGGCATCAAAAATTGGGAAAAAAACAAAAAAATTCAAAAATTGAATTCTGAGGGGTGTTTTGATTTCTGGGGGGTATTTTGGTTTCTCGCGGGGGTGGGGAGTACATACCCTCCACGCCCAGGTGTGTTTACTGCTCTATTTTTATTTTGAAGGCAGCTTTTATCACGGGTTGTTGCAATCATACATCAACGTTTTTAATCTGCCAGTAGTTGTCAAAATGCCATGCAACATTTGATTAAACTTAAATTATTTTGCAGCAGTTTCAAATACCGTAATGCAAATCATGTGAGTGATAGACAATTGAAAAGGCTTTTAAAATAAAAGTCGCATTTTACCGTCTTACGATTCTGTAAAGTTAAGGCAAATAATGCTTTTGGCAGATGCTTTCATGGATTAAAAAAACTTGCTCAATTCATTGCAGCAGACCAAGAGCAGCTCAACCTGCATAAATAAAACTGCTACTTTCTTACTTCGGTCTTTGGCTCTTGAACAAAGCAAACTGCGTTTAATTTGGTCGAGTATCGAAGAAGTTAGTGACCAGACCAATGTGCCATCCGTTTTTTATTTTTTGCACCTTTCACTTGTCGATTTCCACATATAAAGCGAAATTCTCTGTAATCGTGTTGAATTGATTCATATATACCTAACCACCATACGTGGGCAGCAAGGAAATTCTGGGGGAGGGGGGCAAGATTTTTAAGGTCAAAAAATTGCCTTAAAAATGTTGGTATAGTATGGCGAAAAAACACCATTTTTCGACGTTTCTCATCGAGCACTATCCATTGGCATCAAAAACTTGCGGAAAAAATTTTTAAAAATCGAATCCTGGGGGAGGTGCATACCCCCACGCCCAGGGGTGCTACCCACCGTAAAAGCTTGAAGTTTACGTCGTCGAAAATTCCCAGAAGAAAACCGTAGGGTTTGCGTGAAACTAAATCCAATTAAAACTAAAATGATTAGGTTTTTCAGAAAAAATTTCGGTCCTGTTGATTTAAATTTTAGCTAAAACGATCTTGTCGCATTTTATCTGAAATTTTTGCTTTATTGTCGACGAGGCGGTCTTGCTATCGTATTGTAATCGTCAGTAATTGGGTTCTCTAGCCGGAATATTACATATGCTATAGCAGCACACCTGGGCGTGGGGGGTTTGGGGGGTATGCACTCCCCCCAGAAACCAAAATACCCCCCCCCCCAGAAATCAAAATACCCCCAGAATTCAATTTTTGAAATTTTTTTTCGTTTTTTTCTCAATTTTTTGATGCCAATGGATAGTACTTGATGAGAAACGTCGAAAAATGGTGTTTTTATCGCCATACCACCTTTTTTAAGGCCATTTTTTGACCTTGCACACCTCCCCCCCAGAATTTTCTTGCTGCCCACGTATGTATAGCAGTAAAGATAATTGCATCTCGAGCTCTGCCAGCGCGAGATTTTCATTGACTTCCATGCATTACCTCTAAGGACTCGGTGGGTGTGTGCCGATTTCCAAGAAACTACGTACGCCCATGCATACATGGGCAGCAAAGGAAATTCTGGAGGGTTAGGATGAGGTAAATCGCCAAAAATAATACTGAAAATAGAATTCTGTGGGTCTACAGTTATCTGGGGATACACAATCCCCCACGCCCATGTGTGTGCATATATTGCTTGCGTTTTTTCATGGAACCAATAAATTTTAGCTTAGTCAACTGCGTGAACAGGCGCATGTTACGGGTAGTCGGCTGAACTAAAAGTTCAAACTTTTGATATGCCAAAAGAATGCCTGTGGAAACACGTATTCGATATTCTTCATCGAGTTCCATCCGTTGACAACAAAATTCGAAGACGAATGAGATTCATTTTAGGAGTTAAATCTGGTAACCTGAACTACATGTGAAGGGAAACAATACACCATGTATATGTCTATAGTTTAGGACCTACTTCGGCGCAGAACGATTCATTCCACAGCTCCGGCGATTTTAATAATAAATAATGAGAATTTTATGTAAGAAAATGATGCACAATAAAGGATGGGGCGAATTATGAAATGCTTGCAATTTAAGCTGGTAACACTTTTTGAACGCTTCCATCGACTTCTAAGGCATAAAGAATTATTACAGGGTACAAATCAGACAACCAACAGGGATCTGCCTAGAACCGCCGCTCAAACCAATCTGTAGGGGCTAAAACTGATCCATTACCTACCTATAAATTCGCGGTAAGCTAATGGGCGCTTCAGGCCTGCTATTCTTAAAGAGCAACTACGAAATACCAAAAGACGCATTTTTAAAATTATTTATTTTGGTTGGGAGAAGCGGCCTGGTACAGCACCGAAATTCTGGGAAGGGGGGTGTAAAAAATTTTCAAACGTCAAAAAATATTTGTACGGAGGAAACAACACCATTTTTCGACGTTTCTCATTGAGCACTATCCAATGGCATCAAACACTCGCTGAAAAGCAAAAAAATCTGATTTCTTAGGGTATTTCAACTTCCGGGGGTGCAAATCCCTCCACGCGTGCCTGGTACCCCACACAGTACTTTATCTACTGCGTAGGAATCCTCGTGATTACATGCAATGCATTTATTTAAAGAGCTGCCAGCATAGGTGTGCGGCACCAAATTCTAGGGGTGCAAGATTTTTCAACGTTTTTCATTGAGCACTCATCTATTGGCATCGAAAAATTGCTAAAAAGCAAAAATTCAAAAATTTAATTCTCGGGGTTCATACCCTCGAAACCCCCAACGCCAAGGTGTGGTCCCCAGCATTCACAAGCCCCTGCAGTCTCAAACAAAATTCGAGTTTTGATATCGATTAATAAGACTACATATGTACGAAGGATAGATAAATATTTTCTTATCGAAAATTTTCGACCCTTAGGATACTTGTGTTGCCGACGTATTTACTTCAGACTGCCGCAAAAATAACGCAAAATGAAATTTTGAAATAGGAAATACATATTCAGCTGGACGAGTTGTCGACACAGAAATGATATTTACACGGTATAAACAAAGGAGAACAAGGTTTTTTAATAATAGCTCTTTGTAGCATTCGACATTAATTGTTCAACGGCTTTTGCTTTTTGATCGGCTCAAAGAGCGACTTCGGCTCCTGAAAATGGGAAGTTGTGAGAATACAAAAAGCAAATAATCGAAAACACATCAGAATAAAAAACATGAGCAGGTGAACATTCAGTGCTCGCCACGAATGTTTACGTTTTAATATGCTAAATAGGATAATGGAGCTTGTTAAGGCTTTTTTGTTTAACACATCGGTCATGCGTGGGCGGAAATAGGACTCTCTAGAAGCTTATTAAAGCGTTAACATTCGTGGCGAGTAGTGTACATGTAAAAGGAGAATGGGAGCCCAAAGTCGGTCGTCCATAAAAGTCAGAAAATTTCGACCTCATTTTTTGACTTTTTTAGATGCTTTTTGCAATTTTCAGCCAAAAAATTTGGTTATTTAGTCCCCCTAAAAATAGCCGAACACCCCTCAAAATTTCGAGCCTATATGTTAAAAAATCACACACGACCTTCGTGGAGAGCGGAGGTTCGCCGTATCTGCCGCGCAAAAATTCTAGCACTCAAATTTTTTATGTTCCAAAAAAATCGTAGAAAGCATTGTTAAAACATTTGTAACAATTTTCCAGTTGAAAATTGCGTATGCAAACAGTCACCGTTGACTATATTTTACTAACGTTTTCTGGACCTTTTGTCGATATTACCGTCTAAGAACAAAGAGCATATGTTGCCACGCATGTACTAATAAGTGAACATTGAAAATACGATTAATACAAATCTCAAACCGAAAGGCATGGATAGGGTCAACGTTTTCCAATTCAAATTAGAAGAGATGCGCAGTGCGACAGGAGCCTTCGTGCGTTCTATCAAAAATATTTCAGAGAATTCCAAGTACGCGTCTTTAAAATTTTACTCATATGAAGAAAGATCCTATCAAAACGAAGCAAAGCATACTTAGCATTGCCATTGCGAGCGGGACTTATGCTGCCAGATGGTGATCGGCGTCGGCGCGAGCGCGTAATCGAACTGAAAAATTTATTTGACAAAAAATGAAAATAAAAAAATCATAATAAATATTCATTCAAGGCATAAAGAATGCACGTAATCAATGTATTAGGTTACAATTAGAAGTAAATGTAACGGGGAATGGGGGATCCCCATCCAAAGTCGGTTGTCCCCCATACCCAAAAAGCAGATTTTCGACCCCTCCCGTTTTTTTTGCAAAAAAATTAAATTTTGACCATTTTTGCTGTTTTACGCTAAAAATTGGAGGTCATCACCCACCCCTAAAAAAGGCAGAGGACCCCCCCCCCACAACTTCCAGTACATGTATGACGGCTGGTTAGACCCAGACGTGTAACGGCTCAAAGTTTTGACACTGGATCCTCGGCCATCTTTAGGATGGAGGAGTAGATGACCTCAAATTTTTGGATAAAAACGGTCAAAACACCTAAAAATATCCAAAAAATTCAATTTTCCCAAAAATCGAGGGTCAAAAGTTTTTGGCTTAGGGGGATGGGTAAGACAACTAACTTTAGGTAGGCGAATCCCCCACCCCTCTTACAGTGCTCGCCACGAATGTTTACGTTTTAATATGCTCATAGGATGATAGAGCTTGTTAAGGCTTATATGTTTAACACGTCGGTCGTGCGTGGGCGGAAATAGGACCGATGTGTTAAAAATATAACCCTAACAAGCTCTAGAAGCTTATTAAAGCGTAAACATTCGTGGCGAGATAGTGTATATGTATAGTTGAACCCCAGAATCCAAAATGACCCCAAATCAAGTTTTCAAAATATTTCCATTCTTTCTGCGATTTTTCTGATGTCAAATGACAGAACTCGATGAGAAATGCCATGCCATAAATTTGTCGACACGCTTTGAATTAAAAAATTTTTGGATCCCATAAAAAGCGCGGCACGTGTGTACGATCAAAAGCGAACAATGTGTATTGAATTGGGAAGCAAAAACTGATACATACCCATTTTCATTGACATTCACGATCTTTCGCGAATTGTTTAGAAAATCGGTTTAACTAATTTTTTCATTTTATTTACAACTTTTTTAACTACTTTTCATCATTTAAAAAAATTCTTTTGTTTTATTACCAATTGATTTCTCTGTGTTCATTTTTGAATTTACCTGCTGCGCTTGCGGTCGCGTCCACGCGAATCAGAACGCGATCGAGAGCGACGACGTCGGCGATCGACGCGGTCTCTATCGCGGTAATGATCGTCGCCGCCGCCACGATAGGCGTTCGAACGCGGTCGATTATTGCGTTCGCGGTCGGCGTACTAGAACGAACAGAAAATTTTTTGACGTCACGAAAATTAAAACTAATTAAATAAATAAGGCAAATGTAAATCAATTTATACACAAGTTACGCATATGCACACTTAGTGACATATGTGTAAGAGGGGGATGGCGGATCCCCCACCCAAAGTCGGTCGTTCCCCTGATTCCCCCAAAGCCCGAAACTTTTTGACCCTCGCAATTTTTGGAAAAAATCGAATTTTTCGGGCCGTTTCTAGGTGTTTTGGACATAAATTCGAGGTCTTTACCCCCCCCCCTAAAAAAGGCCGGAACTCACGGTTTTTTTGTATTCGGCAAAGATATTTCCCGATGTACAAAGACTTTTCGGGACCGTCTTTGTACATGTACAAAGATTTTTGAGAATACAAAAATGGCAAAAGTCTGAAATTCGCCAAAATTTTCGGCGCTTAGCGCCGAAATGAGTAATTGTGTGTTCTACATATCTTTACAATGGCAGAAATTGCATTTCAACGGTAAAAATATCCAATTTTTCCACCGTTTTAAGACAATTCTCATTGATTTTTGCCCTTAGAGACCCAGAAATTAGCTAGCAACTCTATTGTTACCACACTAAAATCGCTACTGTACCATATTATAGTATCCGAAAATTTGTGTGTACAAAATGTACAAAGACTTTTGGGGGACATCTTTGTACATGTACAAACGGACCTTGTACAAAAAACAACACTGCCGGGACCCCCTTAATTTCGAGCCGTTGCATGTATGCTGGGCGGTATGGCGGGGTTACAGGGGCGTACGCAGGATTTTTAAGGGGAGCCGGTCCAAAATTAGTTACCTTTCATTTCGAAATAGGTTCACCCGGGCACAAAACAAAGTGCATTTTCTGACGTTTCCGAACGTGCCCTATCGTTAAGCTCATAAAATTCAAACTTTTCGAAAAAATTTTAGTTTCACCTAACAAGCTAAGAAAAATAACGTTGTTTTGGCCGCGCTTGGGCCTAAAGTACCAAAAATAACGATCCCACGGCGCAAAAACGCCAAAATTTTTGAGATTGTTTGATAAAAAGACGCCAATTTTCATGCATTTCCGGACCTTCCTTTTGGGCTAAGGGAAGGCGGTCGCCCCCGATCCCTCTGCATACGCCCATGGCGAAGTATATCCCTACCAGGACTTTTAGAAGGCATACTCCTTCAGGCCGTTTTGGGACCAAAGCTGTTGCTCGAAGCACGGAAAAGCGTTAAATGACGTTGAACAGTATAGTATCTGAGGAGCAGTTAACTAATTTTTGGAGCAGTAACCTGTCCAATTAATTCATCCAGACGATTTTCTTCATTATTTTATATATTTTTCATGTTGCTGGTCATTTAATCGCCTTTTTGTTATTGTTTTCATACAAATTTAATCATATACAAAGTGGCCTATAAAAATGCTACATTTTGATTTAACTTCGGCTGATGTGGACATGAAACTTTAGGACCAGCTGCACTAGACAGACAAACATGTCTTTGTTTAATGCATTGAAAAATTTAACCAGCTGCCAGCGGTTAGTGCACTACAGCTATTTGCTTACACCCCACTTTGATATTGTTTGAACCCCAGAGTTTCTGCATTTGTATCACATTACTGCATATGTAGTAGGTATCATATTTTGACAACATATGTATTCTGTCACAAAATTAAGTAGCACATTTTATAAACCCCCAGAGTAGATACGCATCCTATTCATAGGTAGGCAGCACCGAAATTCTGGGGGAGGGTGAGAAAATTTTCAAAGGTCAAAAATGGTCGTATGGCGGAAAAATTTTTCGACGTTTCTCAGCGAGCACTATCCAATGGCATCAAAAAATCGCTAAAAAAGCAAAAAAAAATTTCAAAAATTGCTGGGGGTATATCAACGTCTGGGGATGTGCATACCCCCACGCCCATGTGTGATCCTACTGAGTGCAAAAATTTCAGGATATCGCAAAAATAGGATGCAAAATTGATGTCAGGACAAATGATGCTATTGGCGCTTAAGCAATATTAAAGAAGGATGTAAACTAATTGCTATAGCGCCCGAACCGTTGATATATGGCCAAAAATTTTCATTCACACCATTTGAAAGAAGACACTTTAATCTATCTAAAGTTGTTAGTTGTAACGTCTCATGTTCACATCAGCTGAAGTTATGACCTGTTGAATCGGACTGTAGCCTTTTTTATGGGCCACCCTGTATATTCATGAAGAATGAAATAAATTGGAGGGGGGTATAAACCATACATGGACAAAGACCATTCTTCCCCTGATACCAGCTGCCCAATTTTTCGATTGTCCGTCCTTTTAGACGTGATTAGCGAGTAGTTCATTATTGATACTCTACCAAAGGTCAACCCTGTTTACCACACTAAAATAGCTACTGTGCCATATATAACACAAAAATTAGCATGTACGAAATGTTCAAAGACTTGGATACCATCTTTGAACATGTACAAGGGTATCTTGCAAAAAAACATTATTTAGGACTGCATGCCGGTTGCACGTCACACTGGCGGTATGTAAAAATTGCATGTTTGAAATATATTTATGTATCCACAAAAATTTGTCCGCTAATACAAAGACCTTCTCGGAGATCTTTGTGCAAGCACAAACAAGCTCGTACAAAAAATAGTGTCGGCTAATAATAATACACTACTTGATTTACTGATCCCCCATTTTTGGATTTCACCCCTCCCTCAACTCTGGACCTTGGGGAACTATGACCGGAAAGTACAGTGCAGTTTCCGTCATATTACCTACCACACCAGAATTGGATGACTGGAAAAGCGTGTGTAAACATACTTAACTGCAAAAGCGAGCACAACATTGGCAGCAGTTCTGTCTTCACATACATAGCTTATTTCGTGTGTTCGTTTATTTCTTCGACACTATTTTCTTATTTATAGTAATAAAACTTTTTAACTGCTTGTTCACCCATATTTTTTATAAACATTTCCAAGTCTTCAACGGCAACTCGTTAAATTAAAGATGCTTTCATGCTGCTGACTTTATTCAATAAATCCTTCACACGTTTAATCTACTATTATTGAAAATAAGAATGAATTGTTTGACATACGATAAAGTGTTTAATATTACGATTATTCTCTAGCTCATGTGCATACAAAATATTCTTAGAATACTATTTATGGGTATATAGTAGTGATCGACCGGGGCGACTTTTTTGGCCGGGGCCGGGGCGGTACCGGGGCTGGAAAAAAATCCCCGGCCCCGGCGGCCGGGGCCGGGGCTGGCCGGGGTCAGACAAGGAAAATATTATTGCATGACACATACTTGGGGTGGGCATAGGAAAAGAAATAATGAGCGACTGCTCCATTCAGTAGTAAATGGCTAGCGCAAAGTTAGGTGCGCCTTTTCATATCAAGTTTTATTACTATTTATGTCACAAGAAACAAATTTAGTTCAGTGTTTCATTGTCTGAATCATCAATAAAGTCATGTCGCTACTATTAGCACACTCTATATCATTTGAATCTTCGCTACTGCTACTGCTGCTGTAGCGATTGGATGCAATAGGTATTGGATGTAATAAATGAGACATCACACATTCCCATAAGGGGGAGGGGTATAACCCCCTCAGGGTCCAAGACACAAGTCACCGTCAGACGATTTTTGGTGAAAACCTTTTGAATTTTTTGAACTTAATTTTTTAGTATGGCAAAAGTGTACCTATCTATTAGAGTTTCATGAAGTGGTACATTATTTTAGAATGTGAGCTAGAGTAAATTGAGAAACTATCACAATAAAACATGCATGTAATCGCTTAAAATTTTATGAGGGTCCCTCAGTATACATGTAACGGCTGGAAATCTAGGATAGGGGTCCCTCGCCATTTTTAGAAGGAGGGGGTTAGCGACTAAATCAAAAATGGTAAAAACACATAAAAATAGCAAAAAAAGCGCAGGTTTTTGCCAAAAAATGGAGGAGGGTGATCAAATATTTTCTGACTTTCAAGGAAGTTCGGGGCTTCAAAGCGCCGATGGGGGTGGCTCAAACCCCTGTAACTTGTATATTTCTCGGCCATTTTCAGGGGAAGGGGGTACGCGGCTCCATTTTTACAGCCGCTTACCCCTGAAAATCTTTAAAATAATAGAATTTGCAATAAGGAATTCTACACCTTTTTACAGTTTTTTCTCCAAAAATCTTTGTACATGTACGAAGATGGTCCTGAAACGTCTTTGTACATCAGCAAAAATCTTCGCCAAATACAAAAAATTGTGGTTCTAAATGTGATAATTCGGCCTGAATTTAGTTGATAATATTAGTTTGGCGCGAAGTGCCAAAATTTTTATGAGCTTTTGATGGAATTCACACATAAAACTCGACTGAGAGAGCTAAAACAACTTGTACTACAAAATCAGAAATATTACAAAAATTGTAATATGCGAATTAAATCTTGTAATAAGCAACACTGCGCTAAGAATGGAAAAATGGAAAAATGTCAAATATTCAGAAACCCAAAAATTAGCCAAATACACTACTAAAGGTCGAATATGTTCTACCACATCGAAATTGTTACTGTACCATATTAAAGTATACAAAAATTTGCATGTACAAAACAGTGTTTTTTTGTATCCGCCAAAGATTTTTCCCGATGTACAAAGACTTTTCAGGACAATCTTTGTACATGTACAAAGATTTTTAAGAAGATAAAAACTGTAAAAAGGTGGTAAATTCGAAAAAATTTTCGGCACTTCGCTCCGATTTGAAAACTTGTCTGTCCTATATATCTTTAAAAGGGCAAAATTTGTACAGTCGAACTTCGATAATGCGTACACGGGATAATGCGTTTTCTCGCATAATGAGTACAGTATTGCTAGGTCCGGACCGAAAGGCCATGTAAAACATAAGGCAATAGCATGGGATAATGCGTACTCGGTTAATGCGTAATGCGTACAGCCGATTTCATCCATGGGCCCATGCCTGCATGTTAAACTACCCGGCTTAATGCATACAACATGTATTTTTTCACCTCAGATAATGCGATCAGCTCGAAATGTTTGCGTCTCTCTGCTATCTTTGATGTGCATCATTTTAAATTTTGATACATTTTCTTTTTCTAATAAAGTTCCTTGTTTATACGAGTACTTTGGTCAAATTGACTTATGTGTTGTGCGAGCCTGTTTTCTCAAATGTGTATAATTTTTAGTCTGGATCTTTAGCTTTCTTTGAAAAGCTTAGAATTCTAAAGTTTTAGGGGAATTAAGCCTTAAACGAATTGTTATTTTTGATTGGTCATGGCGTTTTCAAAAAACGAAGTTTCTCTGGGGACAAATTTAAAAATGTTGACAAATCACCGCAAGTTCTGTGGTTATGCGAAAACTTTAGGCACATTGAGATGAGTGTTGCGCCTATTTGTTTTTAAAATGTGCATAATATTTAGTTTCGTGACCTGGACGATCTAGGAGAAACAGAAACGGTTCCGAGCTATCAGGATTTAAAACTGAGTATATCGAACATACGAATTTAATGGCACAGGACAATTGTGACACAAAGTTGTTCAGCGAAATGAATGATATCGAAAATTTTTGTGACTTTAAGCGTGAAAATATGTTAAAGCAGACTTGTATTGCTATATTTTTCCTAAAAAAATGATTTTATCGCATAATAGTGTATTCCTTGTTAAAATCCGGGGTATTCGGATAATGCGTGCACTTGGATAATGCATACAGAAGGGCTTGGTCCCTTGGGTGTACGCATTAAGCAAGTTCGACTGTATTTATAATGGAATAATGTCAAATTTTTAGGCGCTTTGCGCCGTTTTGAGACAATTTCAGTAATTTTTGGCGTTAGAAACCCAGAAATTAGCTAAAATATACAATCAAAAGTCAAAAGACCCTGTTTTACCACACTAAAATCGCTACTGTACCATATTATAGTGAGCAAAAATGTTTGAAAATATATTTATATAATATAGCTACAAAAAATTTGTTAGCTCATACAAAGACCTTTTCGGAGATCTTTGTACAAACACAAGAGGCTCGTACAACAAAATAGAGTCGGCTAATAATAGTCCACCACTTAATTTTCTGGTCCTCCAATTTGGGATTTCATCCCCCCTCAACATTGGACCTTAGGAAACTATTTGAGACATATTAAGTTTATCGGATCGGACGCAATTCTGTAGCGTAGTTTACATTCGCCTATAATTAACCTCCATCCTAATAAGTATTACAAAAGAAACGCGTTTTAAAGCCCGTGGTTCCCATTCAATTGAATGTAAAAGTGTTTTTTGTAAAAATAGTTTGTCGAAAACGCACAATTTCCAACTAGAAATAGAACGTATTTGTCAACTCTAAATCTTTTAGCCATGGCTATGAATGAATGAGTTAAAAGTAGCATTTAGTTTAAATAAGTTAAGTGGAGGAATCAAAAACATGCAGATTTTCCTGAACATTTTTTCAGTAGAGGATTAAGTAAGTATACATATGGTCTAATCAGTACAGTTCTCAAAATTAATACTTGCTCATTGATAAATAAGTGCCAGTATCACAGCCTGTATACAACCTTGACCCTTGGCATTACCCTCGGCTTCGGTCGAGGCAAGGATTTTAAGTCACTCTTGCCTCGGCCGAGGGTCCAAACAGTACCCTCAGTCCGATCACTGGTAGCAGACTGTTCAATTCATTCATCCAGACACTTTTCTTCCGAAATTTCGAATATATTTTGTTAGAGGTCACGCCATAGTTCTTATTTCAATTTATTTTCATGCAAATCTGACCACAAATATTTATGAATAATGAAATACAACAAAGTAAATCTAAAAATTAGAACACAACAAGATTACTCATTTACCCACACCCCCTCAATGAAACTCGGTTTACCCCTCCCAGAACGTTCGACCACAAAGATTATGCGTATGCGCATAATGCATAACTACGACCCAAACTAGACTACCCTCGAATTTAGGGACAAACCGTGCCTTTTTAGACCTTGCTTCCTGTTCTATCGTGCTGAAGCAAAAATAGCAAGACAGGTTATGTCCATAGGTGGGCAGCAACGAAATTCAGGGGGTGGGCGGCACACATGGGCGTGGGGGTTGGGGGGTATACACCCCCAGAAGTTGAGATACCCCCCCAGAAATTTTTTTTTGCTTTTTTAGCAATTTTTTGATGCCATTGGATAGAGCTTGATGAGAAACGTCGAAAAATGGTGTTTTTTTGCCATACGACCACTTTTTAAGACCATTTTTTGACCTTTAAAAATTTTTTTCACCCCCCAGAAATTTCGGTGCTGCCCACCTATGGTGGGCGGGGGGTGCATTTTCCAAGCGTAAAAAATGGTCTTCAAAATGTTAAAAATAGTGGTATGGCGAAAAACACAATTTTTCAACGTTTTTCATCGAGCACTATCCATTGGCATCAAAAAATTGCGAAAAAACCGAAATTTGAAGACAGGGTAAGAATTCGATTTCTAGGGGATGCATACCCCCATGCCCACGTGTGGTTATTCCTCCTGAAATAGAAGCCTTAAACCCAGTACTCGCACGTCTGAATTTCCTGGGAATGTACACGTAAGAGCGGATGGATCACTATTTTATGTCAGCCCCATTGCAAATACTGATTTTTATCACCCAAACTTTTAAGCACAAACTTAAATTTAAAAGAATATTACGACGGACGATGATTACCGGATCATAGCGATAATTGGGACCACGCGCCCATTCCACGCAAATCGCTGAGCCATGCAATTCTCTGCCGTTTTCATATCGGATAGCATCCTAAAATTTACGAAGTCTAGCGACAAGCGTTGAATGCTGTTAAGGCGTTCTTGCACATTTTAAGTTCTGCGCTACATGCCTTGTAATTAGAAACACAAAATGTAAAAACAATTATATTAGTAGCCCCTTTTCATTTTATACGCTGATAATTCGATTAGCACAAGTGCTTGATTATATCAGTTGTAAACGAATTTCTGTTAAAAAATAAAGACAAAATTCCCTAAAAACAGCAAAGTCGAAATCGTCCTCGCAATACTACTATATGTATGTACATCGGCAGCAAGCAAATTCGCCAAGAATACAATTATGAGGTCTGCTAGATTCTGGAAGGTCTGAGCCAAAAAACCCTCTCCACACGCCCATTTATAGTCATTTCGTTGAATGCTGTTAAGGCGTTCTTGCATATTATATGCGCATGTGTAGCACAAGCCTCAAGGTATACAAGAACGCCATTGCAAATAACATACTACTCTTTTCTGGTTTTACTTTACACGTTTTAACGATTAATATGCGATAAATTGTCAGCAAAGGTCGACGCTATACATGCACACTGAGGAGAGGGGAGGATATGAGTAGGATATCCTCTTATAGGACATCCGAAAAACATACCCACCTCACGCCATTTTCAGACTGAAACCTAATGAAAAGCTTCAAAAAACGTCAAACAGTATAATTTCGGTTCGAGCAGTAGACTGTTCAATTCATTCTCCACACAATTTTCTTCTATTATCCCGCATGTATATTTGATATAGTAGGTAACTAGTCGAATGACTGTTATCATGCAAATTTAGCCACAAAAATTCATGAAGAATAAAAGATTTGACGGGAAACAAGAGAATTGTGCTTATTTACTCCCATTTCCCCAAGGAAAACCGGTTTGCCTCTCCCAGATATTTTGACCCTGCACATGTATGGTCGACAGCATTGTGCTTCACGCACCCAGACATCAAGATTACTGTAACCTACGCTACCTATATTTAACATACAAACTGATGCCTCAGTGACCACATGATACAAATCTTATGTTTTTAAATGCACTGCACCGTCCCAAAAAATTCACTTAATCTTTTAGGAGCTTGGCAAGAAAAAAACCATACGTGCTAAGCATCAGACTCGGGAAGCTTACTCAGATTTCAGTAATTATTTCAGTAATTAAGCATAAAAACGAAAATATATGACCATAGAACCAGACCTAATGAAAGACCTGATGGCACTTATGCAGTTCACTGCCTATCGAATTTTTTCCATCTTTTCTAACATTAGTGTATATATAACATTAGTGTTTTGTCTTTTATGCTTATAGATACTGTTACTTTATTCTTTTGCTTCTAATATACTAAGGATTAGGCTTAGTATATCTGGAAAGGTGTTTTAAGCTGCTTAGGTCGAGGTCGCTCCCGCTCAGGTCAATGTATGGATGCTTAGGTCGATGTATATTAGCTTAGGTCGATGTATGTACCTATATATGCTTAGGTCGATGTATAGATGCTTAGGTCGATGTATAGATACTTATATCGACGTAAATTGGGTATCTACATGTGATTCTGCATAATCGTTTTGTGTTAGTACATTTTGACAATAAACCGTTGACTTATGAATTATATTTCTGTTATATTTTCGTTAAAAACTCTCATATTTAGGCGGCGTGGCGCAGTGGTAAACGCGTTGCTTTCTAGAGCGAAGTCTGAGGGCGAAACCCAACAGCAGCAAGTTATTTCTCTTTCAAATAGAATCTGTATATAACCTAATGTTATATCATAGTTTCCCAAGGTCGAAAGTTCAGGGGGGTGAAATCCCAAAATTTTGGACCACTAAATTTTGAGTCTAGCCTTTTTGCAGGTCAAATATGAAAACTGACCAAAACATGCTATATAGCTTGCTTTGATCTGAAAAACTGCATTTTCAACTACTTGTTGTCCCATTCTGACTACTTTCGACACTCTTGTGAGTAAAAAATATAGGATTTTGACTTTCCAGATCATTTTAAGTTCATTCTATTTATGTATTTTATGGGTAAAAAACGAGAAATGTATTAGTCGGCGCGAAGCGCTGGAAAAATTTCAATATCTTTGCTGCTGTTGTACCCAAAAATCATTCAGAAAATGTTTGATAGCTCAAAATCGTCCGACAGTGATTCACGTCTCGGACCCTGAGGTGGGGGTAATACTCCTCCCTCACCCCCCTATGGAAATGTGTGTTATATATACCCTAAATCTTAAAAAAGATAGAAGAAATTCGATATGCAGTAAACTGCATAAGTACCGACCTGATCATGCACGCGTGCTTTCATAAACCAAAAAACCTTATGACTAGTAAATGCAAATTTAAAAACAAAAAATAAACTTTAATTTGGCTTCTGTTGGCAACAATCATACTACAGAACTGATGACGGAGCCGGGCGTTATCAGTGGCTAATGAAAAGAGTCAAAGCTTAAACTGGGTAAGGAAGGCAAGGCATTATAATTCCATGTCAGCAAAAATTATTCTGGCAGCTTGTCAGGAAATCTTATGTGTTGACGGTTCGAAAATGGGGAACCCAGAGGCTACGACTGGCACTGAACTGAGAGGCACATTAACCGGGCTGGCTTTTATCCGATCAAAGCAAAAAGAGAGCATTTCAAAAGCATCAATGTCATCATCAGAGGAGGCTACACAGTAATGTCAAGCTAGGCCGGGCATGGCTTAGCACGGCATGCAGTAGCATGGCGCATTCCTAAAGTAAAATTGGCTGTATCATTAAAATGCTCATGGATAAGATGCCTGCAACGTACCAAATTTCAACAAGCTCTACCTATATCTGATTGAAAATGATATAACTTTAATTTTGCAGACAAATGATATTGCCACCACCTGGTATAATTAAAAATCTCAGAAAAATTCTAACCTCAGCATCTCTTCGATCTTCAAAGTCGACGAAGGCGTAACAGAATGTTGCACCTGAAGAGAAGAAGGCTTAAGAGAAGTTATTGTAGAAAACAGAAAAAATGTTTAATTTTTATATTATTATTACACTTACAATCAAGCAAAAAATTCTTAGATTTTTTCATGTTTTTATGTTCTAAATAGAGGGATAGAGCATTGTCAGAAACACCAAAAAAATTATATTTTTGATGCGTATCATGAAACAGCTAAAAACAGCGGGAAGGACCCCTTGACTATATGTATAAACTTAAGCCAAAAACATTATATCGTCAATCTTATGCTGCTTTCCTTTTGATTTTATACTGTTTAATGATTTACCAGTCCAATGATGCTGACTCCGAAGTTAAACTTTTAGCAAATGACGTCTCTCAAGAATCAAGCTTATGCCAAAACAACGTAGACCTCAACAACTTAAATCATACGATTGTATGTGTGCGAGAAAACTATACTGCAATTTAATCGTGTTTTAACAGCGCCTTATGCATGTTATATATAGCACTCACAATTTAGTAAAATGTAACTTTTTTGAAATTAGGGCATTAATAAACAATTGACAAACAATTTTAAAAATACAACTAATCTGTAGTATTACTTTTTGAGTAGTAAGAAGGAATAAATAGTATATCGCATGCTTCGAACGTTTATTTCAGTCCGTTATTTCTGTTCTCGGCTACAGTTAAATGTATTTTTGAAGAAATTAAAGTATATATGCAGTGTACATATAAACAAATTTAAACCATCTACTAACTAGGATTCACTCAGGGCCGTAATCGGAGTTTTTATTGGTCGGCTTGAATTTTTTCAAGGTAAATCTTAAAATGAAGACATTATTTGAGTGTTTTTTGGGAACACAACGGTGAAAAAATTCAAAAAAGTTCTGCTTGTTTCGAATAAGCTTGAAATGTTTGTACGACCGACCTTCAGCGTTCATTGTAAGCTCGACTCTGAACGATTTTGAAATAAACTATACATATGCACACTGGGAGATACCCACTACCAGTATTTTTGAATAGCATACCCCCCTCAGGCCATTTTAGATCAAAAATTTATAGCTCGAACGACGAAAAAGCGTCAAACGACGTTTAACAGAATAATTTCAAATATACTGTTCAGTTCGTTAATCCAGACACTTTTCTTTCATTGATCTGCATATTATTGATGTCAAAGGTCATTCCACCGCCCTTGTTATGTTTTCATGCAAATTTAGCCACAAATATTTACGAAAAATAAAATACTTCTTAAGTAGGTATCAAAATTTGACGTTAAATACTAAGAAAATTACTCATTTACCCACCCCGAAAAACTCCTTCCACCCTCACCCAACTTTTGACCGTGTGCATGCACTACAAACTATAAAGAAAAAAAATTCGGTCTAAAGTAAATAAACTGAATCTAACTAAATAAATAAGCCTGTTTTGGTGGTTTTTTATCTGCTTCGTGAATTTCCAACTTTTTGCTTTAGATCACCCTTGAGAAGAATCAATTATGTATTTTAGAGTAGCCCTCCTCTGCATCCTGGTTACGAGTCTGGATATATGAAGCATGCGCTAGGTGGATTGTTTCAATGATTATTAAAGTGTGAGCCTCAACTTTGACAAAACACAATTTAAGGTGTATAATGTATTGCAAGTTCTTGTATGTATATAAAATTCAGACAACCACGGTGATGCTCCCCCACCCCGTTTAAACTGCCCATCGGTAAATAAGCAAATGAAGGTGATTATTCCCGTACAAATTATTGTCAAGAAATGAATCATGCTGATGATGCATTCTATGCGCGTATCGCAGCGGAAAACATACATTTACACATATTTCTTACTGATTCATACTTATTCATTAGAAAGCTTCAATAACTAAAAAAACAGTGTTTAATCGAACCTAAACCGCTGAATACTGACATATCAATGATGATTTCAAAAATTATAACGTATTAAATTCGATAAATCGTTTAGCACCATTCCTTCATTTCCCGCATAAATTCAAAAGTAAGATTTTTAACAGCTTAGAAAATAGAGCGAAATAAACGGCATACCATTTGTTCCTAATACCCATTCTTCTTCTCTCATAAAGGACATATTAAATTAAATTCCATAACATTCTTTAGTAAATGACATGTATAAACGTTTTTTTCAGCATTTTTTCATTCCAACCAAGTCTGCAGCAAGTAAGCGGGAGAAAGACTGCATCAGCAGAGTAAGTTCAAGCAAATTTCACTGCCCCTGCCGATGACACAAAAACTCCAAAGAAAATTAAAAATGACTATAGGTAATGGAATAAGTGGCGCGATTTATCTGACTGAATAAGCACAAGATGAAACACTTGTAGAATATGACAGGACCTTTCTTGCCTAAAAACCTTTTGAATAGGACAGCGCAATTTTTCAACATTCGATTGCGGATTTTCCTAAGCTTTTTTGATTAAGGCTTGCGGAAAAGCAGCGAAGAACAAACTTAACGGATTTGCCAGTCAATGAATGAATGAATGAAATAATTTATTACTGAAATGCGTAATAAATTATAAATTAATTAATAATAAATTATGAAATAAATTAAACGTAATAAATTAAAAAATTTCAGTCATGAATAAGAAAAAGAATAGCAACAGAACTTCATAATAGTGATTAAGCCTAAATGAATATTTAGCCCATGAAACACATTAAGACAAATTACATTATTTCCCCTACAGCAAATGGGCCTTTCTACAATTGTGAGACATAAACAAAATTATGAGGAAAGCTATGTACCCTTATGACACTTTCGAGTGGGCAAAGTGCAAAGTTGGAATGACGGACGTGACGTTGGAGGTATATACCTAATGTTCGTTAAATGCCTACCTACCTTGGCAGTCATTATTTGCAGTCAAAAACCAGCGGCCTAGACTGTAAATAAGATCGAACACAGCGACCGGCATAGATTTAGCTGCTTCACATCTGTATTAAGATAGTAACGTTATAAGTACGTATACAGCAGATAGTAGGTATAAGTGGTTCGAATTGAGTCAAGTCGAAAACAAATAAAACAGTGCTCAAATTGTTTCTGTAGATTCATTTGACTGACCAGTATTGTAATTAGGTGTCAGCTTTCACCGAATACTTCTTGCTGTATACGTACTTATAACGTGGCTATCTTAATACATATGGGGACCAGCTACACCAATGCCAATAGATTCTAATAATTGTGAATTTTTTGCGGTTTTTAGCTAAAAAAGCAAAGGTAGAGTAATGAAAAAAGTCAATGTCACATTTCATGTCATAAGGGGCACATGCCCTGCCCCCTTACCTAATTGGATACGGGCTTGCCCTGCCTACCTACTATTTTCAAATTAGCATTAGGCTTAGACAAATAAGTAGGTACAAATAAATGAAAATCCATTTTACAATTAACTTAATCCTAGTTAAGGTCATCCTATCCGCCCAGAAAACAAAAATAATAATAATCTGCAACCGAGAACAGAAACAAAATGGTATAAAAGATCCGGACACCTAGGCCAAACGGCTGTCTACCGTATTTGATGTCACAACGCAGCAATTTTCCGTAGCGACTGAAAAGATCCTCCAATTCTTTCGTTCTGACGTCCTTGTCGATGCGGCCAACGAAGAGCTGAGCACGATTAGAATTCTGGAACCAGGCCATTTTCGATCAAAAATGCAAACGCGCACCGTCAAGAAATTACTTCATAACAAAGCACCGTCCGTACCAAACCAACCACGCAGCACAAAAAATAATCGATTCTAGCCAACAACTATATTACAAAAACTATTAGCACGTGCAAATCGACTAATTTAAATTACTGTATTGTTAAAAGACAAACGTCTTTATAGTGATTATGCAGGAACAGAAAGATGAAAAGAAAAAATTATGGAAAAGAAAATAAATACAGAAAATAAAAAGCAAATGCGTAAGCGCTTAATAAATACAAAGCGCAAAAATACTTAAAAGCATGCAGTTATATAGTCTATGCATATTTTAAACAGTTTGTATGAGGAACGAGCTCGAAACTGTCGTTCATAATCTAGAAGGCATCAAGATACAATGTGGATGCTCACGCTCTAAAGAAACGAAGATTGGCATTGGGTTGGATGTAAATAAGCAATTGTCAAATAATTTACACAGATTTATAATCCGAGTTTCATAGGCTTCATATGTAAATCATGCTATATACAATAGTCAGTGATATCTGCGGTGTTCTTTTCAAAAGTGTTGTTGCGTGCAGTGATGGCACAGTAAATATGGTCAATCCAATGCAATCACAGAAATATGATTAAAACAGTTGAAAACTACAGCCTATTCCATTCCAAACGGTCCATTTTCGCTTAACTATAGTCTGTTGTATTAAACTATAGTCCGTTTCACACAAGTTTGGGCATAAGTTTTAAAAATCATTTCCGACAAAAAAGCTGACAGATTGCAATTATAGCATTGATCTGATATACATACATAGGTGCATATAATTATCGTAATCCGCGGGCTGACTGTCGAAAAAATTATTAAAATTTATGCCCAAATTTATGTGAAACAAACTATAGTACATACATGAAACCATTCAAGAAAACTAATATCATCATTAACGTAGCGCTCGATTTTTCCCTTGCTCGACGGAGTCGGCAGCAAATTTTTCCATAGATATGTCGTGTCGAGCGATGAAGAAATCGGGTGTTACAGGAAAACGGTTTGCCAAGCGAATGTCATGCACTAGGTTAAAAAATACTAACCATAATTTTATAGGTGTAGCAGAATACTCTATGATTTCGTTTTCTGCGACTAAACAAGTAAAGTAAGTAAAAGCACATTATAGTCTGTTTCACATAAGTTCTGCACAAATTTTAAGAATTTTCATCGACAGTAAGCCAAGGCTTACAATAGTTATATATCAGATCAATGCTATAAGCGCAATCTGTCAGCTTATTGTCAGAAATACTTTTAAAATTGATGACCGAACGGACTTGTGTACCGGACTATACATACATACACATATGTATGTAAGTGAGGTAATGTAAAAGTACATATATGTAAGACATCAACAAGATGCAGCGAGCCGCCGCAAGACCATAATAATAAAAAATTCAAAAATAAAACTAAAAATGTAATAAATATAGTTAGAAATGATATAAATAAATAAAAGTAGATACTGGTCTACATTAACCCTCGGATGGCTGAGCGAAAACAAGCAAAATACTAAAACTTGAATAACTTAGCGAATATTTGACGAAAACTAATAAATTATAACTTGATAAGTATAGTCCGTTTCATATAGCTTCGTGCATTAATTCTAGGAATTTTCATCGACAGTAGGCCGAGGGTTACGATAATTATCTATGTATCAGATCAATGCTATAATCGCAATCTGTCAGCTTGGTCGGAGATAATTTTAAAATTTATGACCGAAGTTGTGTGAAACAGATTATAGGTTCTTGCTTATATGTACCTACTACAAGAGCACTCCTGGGCGTGGGGGTTTGGGGGTATGCACTCTCCGAGAAACCAGAAATCAAAATACCCCCAGAATTAAATTTTTTCGTGTTTTTCGCAATTTTTGATGCCAATGGATAGTGCTAGATGAGAAACGTCGAAAAATGTTTTTTTTGGCCATACCACCATTTTTAAGGCAATTTTTTGACCTTTGAAAAATGTTGCATCCCCAGAATTTTTTCGCTGCCCAACGTATGTACAAGAGCGAATCATAAGATTGATTACTGAAGAAACTGCTTTTCCGTGACTTCGAAAAAGAATGCGTTGTCAAAATTCTTTCTTTGCATTTTGTCCAGTGAAAAAATTCTAGGGGCTGAGATAAGGGTACTGGACGAACCTATAGTGTTGTACATTTATTTCTTTATATTTTGCACTAAGAAATGTACTAAAAACTTTAATTTCCGTTGAAAAAGAACATATAATAAAAGAAAAATTTTACGGAAATATGTGCGCGCAGCATCTCCGCGCGCACATTTTCAAGACATTTATTTTTTGTATTTCATGGTTATTCACCGGGATTTGAACTTCCTATAACATTCTATAGGTCGAAATGTAGAGAAAAAATGTAGAATAATTTCAGATTATTCAATTTGTTAATCAGCCTCCAAAATTATTACTCCTCGACAAAATGGAAAAACCTTTTTTTACAAGAACTCATTTTTTTGGGTCATTTCTGGTAAGACAATCTCAATGCTGCTTATCACCAGACCGTCGGGAATAGAACAGAATTGGTAATACCAACAATAAATTTTTTAAAGCAACTTATGTTCCATGCACTGCGTGACCGATCTGAGGTGGAGGGGGTCAAAATTACACTTTTGGGCCAAAATGACCTCAAAAAGTATATGTGCTTGCTTTGAAGCTAAGTTATTACAGTTCCTGGTCAATTTGAAGCACTTTTGAAAGAAAATTTGCATTTACATTGATTTTGCTTCATTGTCCTACAAAAATTCCCCATTTTCTATTCCGGGGAGGGGACCATACACGAGCAGCAAGGAAATTCTGGGGGTACAAACCCCCACGCCCATGTGGTTTAGACCATAGGTGGGCAGCACCAAAATTATGGGTGGGGTTTTGGTTAAAAATCGCGAAAAAAACAAAAAAATTAAAAGAATAAAATCTGGTGAGGGGGGGGGTATTCGGCCTTATGAGGGGTGCATTGCATACCCCCTGCCTACGCGTGGTTTAGACCTACCTCCTCCCCCACGTGCATGCCTGGTTCCTAACACGCCGAAAACCGTATTTTCTACGTTTCTCAACGTGATCTTCCTGTTAGATACAAAATCATACATTTTTAAACGGACGTTAGAAAACTGATTTCATTGTGCCAAATCGTAAAAATCGGTGAGAAACATTGCTAAAGCACCCTGGTGCATCGTACATTTCATGGATGTTCTGCAAAAAATCGGGTCATATGGGTGACTTTTCTTACTGTTGAGAGCGATTTCTGCATCAAAATTTTGCAGGTTGTCAACCTGCGCATATGTAGCCGAAAATTCAAACAAGCGCAATGAAACAGGAATAGATAGAATCACAAAAATTTTAATAGAAAATTCAGTTTTGAAAAATTAATCGCACAAAATGTATAGTTAACGAGGCGCGAACGATGAGTGAGAAAACAATGAGGAAAGTGAAAAAAACCGAAATATATGTTAGAGGAATATGCATAGCCTATTTTTTAACATGTAGTGAATAAATTCGCTCGGTGGACTAATTTCCATATTACTCTAACACACACCCGGACGTGGGGGGGTTTGGGGATATGCACCCCCCACCCGAGAAAACCAAAATATCCCCCGAAATTCAATTCTTGGAATTTTTTGCGTTTTTCCGCAATTTTTGATGCCAATGGATAGTGCTCGATGAGAAACGTTGAAAAATGGTGTTTTTCGCCATTACCACCATTTTTACGGCCATTTTTTGACCTTTGAAAAATTTTGCACCCCCAGAATTTTGGCACGCCCATGTATGCTCTAACACCCACTTCATCGATCGACCCGCCAACAATAATAAACTTCGCTACCTACCACCTTCGTCAAGAAAAGGAAAAATCGAGTGTTACAGTAATAAGGAAATCAGTTTTTCGAGCGATTTCATGCACTAGTTTATAAAAACAGACTATAGCTGAATCGCTAGTCAGGAACACACCTGGGCGGCAGGGGGGGGGTTTGGGGGTATGCACCCCCCCCCGAGAAACCAAAATAACCCCACCCCAGAATTCAATTTTTAAAATTTTTTCGTTTCTTTTGCAATTTTTTGATGCCAATGGATAGTGCTCGATGAGAAACGTCGAAAAATGGTGTTCTTTCGCCACACCACCATTTTTAATGCAATTTTTTAACCTTTGGAAAATCTTGCAACCCCCCCCAGAATTTTCTTGCTGTCAAGGAGTCACTAAATCGCGAGGTCGAATTTTAATTTCTTTAAACGGCGAATATTATAAAAACATATATGCAACGAATGAGGGTCACATAATAACTTGCATTGTTGCATGAAACTTCGGAAATAAACCGGTCAATCGACAAATTGAACGATTACGAATTTAAAAAGTACCTTCTTTGGGCTAAAAAGGATGGGTGCAGGTCAAAAACACAGTTTTTTGACGTTTCCGAAAATGTGCGTTTCTTTAGAACATAAAAACGATTTTAAAAAATTTAGAATATTCGAGTAAATTGAACAAATATAAGATCAAAAAAGTGGATACCCATGTGGCGCGAAGCGCCGGGAATTTGACACTTTCGGACCAAGTTAGCTAAAAACACTTTAAAAGTGCTCGGAAAATCGACCATTCCGGGGATCGAAGCCATTTTGCGGAGTGATTAGGCCCCAATGAGGGTCACTACACCAATCATTGCACAGCATGGAAATTCTGGGAAGTCAGGCCTAAATTTAAAAAAGTGCCTTTTGGGCTAAAAACGACGGGAAGATGTCTAAAGCACTGCTTTCTGACGTTTCGAACAGTGCTGTGCTAGTTCTTTCTAGGATAATAAAAAATAAAAAAGTTCGAAAAATTTGAAAAAATCGAGTAACTTGGACGAAATATAGTCGAAAAATGGGTACACGGCGCGATGCGCCGAAAATTTGAGACTTGCCAAAAATGAGCTAAAACGCTTAAAAGGGCACACTTTTTACAATTTTTACAATAAAACGACAATTCTGGGGGTCAAAGGCATTTATTGGGGGTGAGATGCCATTCTGGGGGGTCAACCATACCTGGGCATAGGGGGATATGCACCCTCCGAGAAACCAAAATACCCCCCCCCAGATTTCAATTTGCGAAAATTTTTTCCGTTTTTCCGCAATTTTTTGATGCCAATGGATAATGCTCGATGAGAAACGTTGAAAAATGGTGTTATTTCGCCATACCACCATTTTTAAAGCCATTTTTTGACCTTTGAAAGAATCTTGCACCCCCTCCCCCAGAACTTTGGTGCCGCCCACCTATGAGGTCAACCTTCCCCTCCCTCAAGAACATGAATGCTACAGGCGACATGTACTTAGTATTCTCTGATTGCGCAGAATTTTAGAAGCAAATTAATCAATAAACAGAAACACAGAAACAAGTGATTAGCATCAAGACAAAACAAGTCTCATGACTCCAGCACTACGCAGGCAACGACGACGCATAAACAAACATGTACGTAATTACAGCGCGATCTGCAACAGTCGTTCAAAACCCGAACTATATTGACAAACAATTTTTATTCAGAAAATATCTAGCACTTCGTTGATAATTAATGATTGCAACATGAAGGCAGGCTTAAAAATTCTTAAATACAAAGGCCAAATTTTAAATTAAGATAATATTAACTAATTTCTATCAACGGATAACTTTAATAACTGATTTATGATGTTTGGGGTTCCGCAGCACCTAAACGATGCTTACCTCCGCAAAATGTTGCGGTCGTGAGTAAAATCTTACATTTTTTTAAAATTTTATAAATAGGTATTCAAAGCTATTTTTATTTTCCGCTGCGAAATATCAATTTTCAGACACAAAGAGTCAGTTTCAAATCATATCGCTGAATTCAATCTGATTTTCAAGGATATTAATTACTTTTGAAAAATGAGCTTGCTAAGCGAGAGTCGTAAACTAAGAGGAGCTCAAAGTTTAAACCTACCATTAAATTATAAAGATAATAATAAAAGATTTAAAGCTTTAAGAAAAAGAAAAATGTAGTAAATTAAAACAAATTTAAAGCATATGATGAAACATTATTGTTGGGAATAGGACGATCACGTGCTATGTATAATGACTCCTTGATTAAAAGATCAAAAGAGTTGGATGCTCGACTGATAACCTTGAAGCAATCTGATGTCATTGGATGATTGCTATTTGAGATATGTTTGTGAATAGCAGATAAACTATCACCCTGAATTGGCTTTCTTGTAGCAAATGAGATGCCAGTATGCTCTGCCATTCTACTCCCAAAATGTCGGCGAGTTTCACTGATGTAACTAGCCATACAGCTAGAACACGTATACTTATATACTAAATTTGAGAGTAGCTTAGCAGGTACAGCATCCTTGTTCTTGAAAAACCGGCTGATACACATGACAGGTTTGTAAACAAACCTTACTCTAATATGAGGGTAAAATGCAGATATAACCTTTAGAATTCTGCTGCGTACATTGTAGCCATGCACACCAGTGTAAGGCAAAACAAGAGAATAGCATAGTTTATCACACTCGAATTTTATGTCATCACTCTTAGTATAAACTTTTGTCATAAAGTCTGATATGACCTTATCAATCAAGCTAACGTTTTAAAAATTTTTTTTTTAATTTCAACGTTTTAACATTATTGAAAACGAGTATCGTTAGAAGGATCATAAAAACGCTAGTTTAACAATTATCCAGCGATTTAAAGCAACAAAATTCATAAAATTTTTCCGGGTTGTTCCGCAGATTCCTTTGCTATCCGTACATTTATATAAACACATCATTATTAAAGCCAAAACATACAAAACACGACTATAAAAAAGTTGGCGCTTATTATCACATTCACACATGTGCGTTAGGTGTTTGGTTGGGGCATAGGTGGGCGGCACCGAAATTCTGGGGGTGTAAGATTTTTCAAAGGTCAAAAAATGGCCTCAAAAATGGTGGTATGTCGAAAAAACACCATTTTTCAACGTTTCTCATTGAGCACTATCCATTATCATCAAAAAATTAAAAAAAACAAAAAATTTCAAAAATTGAATTCTGGTGGAGGGGGTATTTTGGTTTCTGGGAGGGGGAGTATTTTGGTTTCTCGGGGTAGGGGTTGCATACCCTCCAAACCCCTTCACGCCCAGGTCTAGTTCGGGGAATGAACTTCACTCCTAGAATTTAGGAAATATAGAGCTTGATAAGAGAAGCTGAAAAATGCATATTGTTGTCCTCGTCCTGCACCAATTTAAGGGCCGTTTTTTGTGTTTGAAATTTTTTTGACCTCTTCTACATCTTCCCAGAGTTCAGATCGGATGCTTTTCAATGCTCATGCATGAACACGTTTTACAATTAAAGTCGTCGAGGAGATTTTGAATTGGATGAAAGTTAAACTTATTTAAAAAGCTTCAGCAACAATCGATACAAATAAAAAAATAGCATTCGAGTACAGTAGGTTTCGACGAAGAATAAAAAACATGAAAGTTTGATGGAGAGGAAAAGTTCAAATAATCAGACGCGAGCCTTCGAGTGGCGGTGAAGGGGCCACTGCTTCGTCCAAATGGTTGACCAGCGGTTCAACGGCGACGAAAACACGTAATTTCTCAAAATCTCCGGTGTAAGTAAGCAAAAAAGTTGCGCTGGTCACCGTCAGAAACCATTCAGAGAATGCGCTCACCAAATGCAAATCGTAACCCTTCAATTGTAAATGTAAATAAAAAATAGCAATGACCAGTGTTTTTTTGTATTCGGCAAAGATTTTTTACAAAGACTTTTCGGGACCGTCTTTGTACATGTGCAAAGATTTTAGGGAAGACAAAAATTGCAAAAGAGGTCTAAAATTTAAAATTCGCAAAAATTTTCGGCGCATCGCGCCGAAATGAGTAATTGTGTGTTCTATATATATATATATATATATATATATATATATATATATATATATATATATATATATATATATATATATATATATATATATATATATATATATATATATATATATATATATATATATATATATATATAAATGCTACGATGGATACAGCAAAGATGCACATACTTGGAATTGTGGATTATTATGGATGTGGAGTGCGGGTGCGGGTGCGGCGTAAAGTCGGAGAATCTGCTAAAATCACACTTTGCTTTAAGCGGCGCAAAGGGTCGATGGGTGTTCTGCACAACAGATTAAAATAAGTATTCGGCCGTAACAGTGGTTGAAACAGCGGCGTTGCTATGCAGTGAGATATAGCAAATGATATTAAGTAAACTAACAGTCTTCCAAGCCAATTGAATGAAATAGCAAACATCGAAGACAATTTAAGACATGGTTGGTTAAAAACAGTAGGAAACACGTAAGTTGACTTGAAGCAGACTTAATGTAGATACACTAGCATGCCCGAAACGATTGTGTGCACTAATCAATCGGCTCCTGCTTTGCTTGCTATAATGCTCATAAAACAAAACAACTTTAAATACAATACCTCTTAGTTTTCTATCAATCAGGTGCCAGCAATTTAAAAAAGTAACCTTGATAGATTTCGTTTATACACTCTTATCTGAAACTTCGAACATTATTTAAAAAAGACACTTTTTTAGAGGCCGCAGAATATACATCGATTTTTTGCGTTGCTTAGAGAAAGTGTGATTTTTAGCAGATTTTCCGACTTTAGGTAGATTTTTCCTAGTCCCCTCCTTTTACATCCATAATAATCCACAATTCCAAGTATATTCATCTTTTTTGTTCCATCGGAGCATTTTTCTTTGCTAGTACACTACTTTTAATTAGCGTGAATTTGCAGTACATCAAGATCAGTAAATCATCAATCATTAACATGCCACAATAATGACAACAGTCCAAGAACGCGGAATACAATATTGTTCTTAACATCAGCATTATCCTTTTTAAACAAGACAACCTTATTGATACCATCCATTTTCAAATTAAAACTGCATTAAGTTATTTCTTCTTAATGTGCAGTTCACTTATAATCAAGCACAAAAATTTAACCAACGAATTCACATTGAAATCCTCACTCAATCAATACACAAGCACAATGTGTTGTGACTTTTGAAATTGAAAACACCCAATTTTCAATTTGTAAATTGGATCAATTTTCAGAATTGAAAATTGGGTATTTGAAATTTGTGTACGACTGAAGAAAATGATCAAAAGATAGTCACTTGGTTTATTTAAGCCGAGTAATAAAATAACGACCGTCCACCAATTCCAAGATATTCTAAACGCAACTAATACTGATCACTATGAAAAAGTTTTGAAAATGAGCTTGCTAAGCGAGAGTTGTAAACCAAGAGAAACTTAAAGTTAAAACCTACCATTAAATTATGAGAGAATTATAAAAGATTTTAAACTTCAAGAAAATGGAAAAGGCGGGATGTTGGTAAATTAGAAGGCAAAGATTTTCGGCAAAAATTCAAAAACTTCACGCAAATATCAAATGTAAGGAACACTAACGCTTTGATTTGGTAGTAAAATAAATTTGTAGTATAGACTACATATTAACAACAAATGAATAGTGCAAACTTTACACAACTACTAGGTGTAGAGAATACTAACAGTTTACGGCTTATTAATGTACATGATTACAATAAAGCTGTATATCTTTGTCGACTTCTGTGCACAGTAGTGTGATTGCTGGTTCATTTTAAACCACTTTTGCAGGCAATTTACATCAATTAAACGATAGCTCTCCATGTGCAAGATTTTGTGAAACATATTATAAACACGGCTAAGAAAGATTTAACTTTAATGCAACCCATTTAAGACAAAATTACATCTCTTCAATGATCTAAGGACACTTGAACATAATTTTTAAATCACTTTAGATTACTTTTGAGGGTAAACAAACTCACTTAATTGATGTCTCACATATGAATCCTTGAAAATTTCTTTGACTTCAGTTACAAAGTCTCTGCAAGTCTATCGAATTAGGTTAACACGTAACGTAAACTTTACACAAACACATAGCGTAAAGAATATTTTAGTCGGATTCGTAATTTTGATATTGCTCCGATATTTCTTTCAACATTTATGGAAAAATGAGTCTCCATAATGTTTTAAAGACAATAAACATTAGGTTTAAACCACTTTGCAATACTGCTGAGTGTAAGCAAGCGCGCCCAATTGACGTATATATTTCATTCCCTGTAAATTTTTATATCTCAGGAAAAAATTTCGATTTTTGCAATGCTCTAGAACAAAGGCTAACATGCAGTGTAAAAAATTACTCGGATATTATGATCAACATTCATGAAAAAATTATGTCTCTACAATGGTCTGAGGACATATAAACAATGAATGTAAACTACTTTACATCACTGTTGGATGTAAACAAACGCGCCTACGTGACGTCTCACATTTGATCCTTTGAAAACTTCTAGGCTCCAAGAAAAAATTAGGTTTCAGGAATGCTCAAAAACGAAGATAAATATATATGTAGTGTAAACTTCATGTAAACACCTAGTGTAAAGAAGATTTTAGTCAGATTCGTAATTTTGATATTGTTCCGATATTACGATTAATATTTATGAAAAAATTAAGTCTACATAATGTTCTATGGGCAAACTAACAATTGGTGTAAACTACTTTACAACACCGTAGAGTGTAAACATATGCGCCAGACTGGCATATCAAATTTGATTCCTGGTCCATTTCTAGACTTGATAAACGTGTCCCTGACTCGTAACCGGAGAAGCAGGCAGAAAAAACAAGACAGAAACGCATTTAAAACTCCAAATTTTTGACTTTACACTCGCTAAATATTAATGTATAGACAATTTGCTTTGACATGCACCCGATATAAAGCACTTTATTTTTATTCTATTAGACTTATCCCGACTTCTGGACGGAGAAAGTGGCGAACAAAAAACGCAACAAAAACGTATTTTCCATCATTTAGAACACTGTAAACTTTAAAATTCCGTACCGAACTCCCCATTGAGTTTAAAGAAATTCGGTTTGGTACAATTTGTAGCTTTTAAATCGTAGTACATTCCTGTGTGCCAAAATTCTGTTGCAAAAATTATTTGGCATGATTTATCAATCAAACTTCGGAAAAAACGTGTTTTTTAGCCCATTTTTTACCTCTGATTTCGAACTTTACACCCCCATAATTAACTCAATATTGCGTTTTTTTAAATGCGGTTTGCTGCGATGTTTAGCCCCTGTGAGGCACTTTATTAATGCTGTCTTCGATTTGCACTGACTCATAAGCGGAAAAATTTGGCAGAGAAATCTTAGTTAAAATCCGTTTTTTTACACCATCCACTAGAGTGTAAACTTTAAACCCCAGGATCTAACTCACCATAGAGCATAGAAGACTTTGCTTATATGCAGAATGTAGCCCTTGATCCGCTCTACATTTCTGTCAGAAAACATTTTAAAAACCTCATAACCGGAGTTAGTATCGGACATAGGAAGGTTGAAAACTCGACCAAAAAGTGCTTTTTCACCCCCAGATTTTCGCACTCTTTACACTGCCGTTCGATAAATAATGCGAATTTCAAAAAACAAAAAAAGTGTCATCTGTAGAATTCATCCCTCTATTATCCTATTCTGTTCAATCCTTCGAGTCATCAATACTCAGTTGTCCACATGCCGCAGTAAAAAGGTCCCAAAATTTGTCCTATGTTATAACGTTACACAAAAACTTTACACCTTCTTTACACAGTCAATTTTGAGTTTCAAGAAAAACAAAAAAACACGGGCAGCGAATTTTTTTATTATCTTTCTTTTAAAAAAAACCGCACCTTCCAGAAGTGTCCTGTTATAGCTGTAGGGGGGGTGCCCAGGTGTTGGGGGTACCCAAGTATATTATAGGTACGCGCTAACGCGCTACCTATGATATATATATATATATATATATATATATATATATATATATATATATATATATATATATATATATATATATATATATATATATATATATATATATGTATATATATATATATATATATATATATATATATATATATATATATATATATATATATATATATATATATATATATATATATATATATATATATATATATATATATATATATATATATATATATATATATATATATATATATATATATATATATATATATATATATATATATATATATATATATATATATATACATATATATATATATATATATATATATATATATATATATATATATATATATATATATATATATATATTTATTTTATTTATATTTCATATATTTATATTGGCAGAAATTGCATTTCAAGAGGAAAAATGTCAAATTTTTCGGCGCTTGGCGCCGTTCTGAAACGGTTCTTAGTGATTTTTGCCCTTAGTGACCCAGAAATTAGCAGAAATACACTACCAAAAGTCGAACAACTCTGTTTTTACCACACTAAAATCGCTACTGTACTATATTTTGGTACCCAAAAAATTTTTTACAAAATGTACAAAGATTCTTAGGAACCATCTTCGTACATGTACAAACGGACCTGATACAATAAAAATACACTGACAATGATTCATTTTTTATAAATATTAATTAAAATACTGAATGCAGAACAAAAGCAAACATATCGAAAGAAAGCGACTTTGCATCAAACAGTATGTAACTTGTGTTCATGTGATTGCAATCTTGCGTAAAGGAAAAAGTTTTCACAGTATCGACTTTAAGACATTATTTCAATGAGCGAATAAATGATCAAATTCGTGCACATTGAAATTTATTCTATTTTGCGGTAGTTGTTCCAACAAAATTTTGTTTGAAGACGCACTGGACGGTTATTTATGCAGTCTTGCTGAAGCGCACATGCATTCGTCAAAATTGAGATTTGGATAACAGGGTGGCCAGTAGCCACTGGTTCTTCCTCTAATTTTGAGAAATATGGACAATTTTCTTTTAACCGCGAAAAAGGAAACTTTGATGCATGAGAAGCACCACAACATTGTTGTGAGATAAAAATTTCCCCCAAATTGGCTCATTAATATGAATTAAGCGCCAGAAACTAATTCGGGCATCTAACTCAACTTCGAGTTATTTTTAGGACAGGCACGTATCACTGGGGGGAATGGGGGATCCGGACCACACGTGGGCGTAGGGGGTTTGAGGGGTATGCATCCCCAGAAGTTGGAATACCCCCAGAAATCAAAATACCCCCCACCAGAATTCAATTTTTGAAATTTTTTGCTTTTTAGCGATTTTTAAATGCCATTGGATAGTGCTCGATGAGAAACGTCGAAAAATTGTGTTTTTTACGCCATACGACCACTTTTAAGACCATTTTTGACCTTTGAAAATTTTTCCACCCCCAGAATTTCGGTGCTGCCGACCTATGGTACGGACCCCCCCGAAATTCAGAAAAATATGACTTTTTAAACGTTATTTTATGCTATTTTTGGCCTTTTCGGGCTAAGTATCCGCCGAAATTCGTGTTGTTCCCCCAAAATAGGACGGCCAGCTACGTGCCTGTTTTAGGACTGCTACAAAATAAACGATCAGAAAATTTGTTCCTCCTGAGCTAAGGGCTAAGGGCGATGCGGCGCATAATTTTGACATTATTTTAACATGTCAGACGTCTGGTCCACAATTGTTCCACTATCAGTCTGAAAGGAACACATCGGGGTATTTGCATCGACTGCAAGCAGTGTTTCTTGTACAAGGTTCCTCTGTACATGCATGAACGAAGACGGTATCCAAAAATATTTGCGCATAACTGAAATTAGGAAAAATTGGTTTGGTAACCGAGTTTGCAATTGTTGGAATTCATCACCTCACGAAAGTAGATGCTCAGACTCTTTAAACTCTTTTATTAATAAGTTAGAAAAAATCGACCTACAAGCTTTTAGCCGGGGCCAATTCAAATGGCATCACTGCCCAAGTGACCTCCTGTAGAACATAATTTTAATGCGTTTTCCTCCTATTTTTTAATTGTTTTTATCGTTTTTTACTACTTTTTGCATGACTTTTGTTTCTATGAAAATAAACATTACATTACATTTTATGCATTTGAATTTTAGTGTACTATGTATATGGTGCACGTAGCGCATTGTGTATAATAAGACTGGGCTTTCAAAATCGACGCTAAGCGCCGAAAAATGTTGAAGGTTTTGTTCTTCACACTAAATTTTTAACGTTGAAAAGTCGTATATGCACAAAAAACACATTTTGTCCGGCCAAAAATCTTTGTACATGTGTTGGTTCGAAGACAATCCTAAACTAAAATCTTCCCTCATTGGGAAAAATCTTTGCCGGATACAGAATCTATGACTGAACTTATATTTGCCGAAAAAGAATCCGACGGTGATTATATACATATGCAAATTTTTGTTGTTATATTATCTGGTCAAAGCATAAAGGCATCAAAAAATGGAATATATGTATGTATACCGGATCACTTGTCGTTGTCCAGCGTAAAGGAACAGTGGCATTTGGATGCGCAAGAACGAGTTTCAACGAAGCGCAAACACCTGTTGATAAACCTGGAATAAATAAAAATAAATAAAAATAAAAATAAGTCATGAACAGTAGAAGCATATTACAAAATCGAACGTGTGTTTGTAGTGTGCATGTACAGGGTGCCCCGTAAAAAAGGTTGCATTATGATTTAATAGGTCAGAACTTAGGCTCATGTGCACATAAAACTTTAGAATCAGCTGCTATAGATGAATAAACATGTCTTCGTTTGAACCGCATTAAAAATTTTGGCAGTCATTAGCGGTTCGTGCACTACGGCAATTTGTTTACACCTCACTTTGACATTGTATAAGCCCTCAGGGTTTCTGTATTGCATCACGCTACAACGAATGTAGGTACAAACAAGTACAGCACAGAAATTCCCGGGGAAGGGGGGGGCCGGCCTGAAAATTCTTTAGAAGGTCCCTTTTTTGGTCTAAAAGACGATGGGTTCACGTCAAAAACATTGTTTTTTGACGTTTCAGACAAAGCTCATTCTTTCTGAAACATTAGAACGTAAAAAATTTAGGAAGAATTTAAAAAAAATTGAGTTAATTAAACAAAATATGGTCAAAAAATGTGAGTATGGCGCAAGCGCCGAAAATCTGAGATTTTTGGGTCAAAAATGGGCTAAAAACGCTTAAAAAGGCATACTTTTTCCAACTTTTACAGAAAATCGATAATTCTGGGGTGGGGGGTCGCAGCCATTTTACGGGGGCCATTTGCCATTCTAGGCGGTCAAAACCCTCCACCCCAAACCCCCCAAGAACACTTCTGTGTAGGTATCTTTTTTGACATTTCTGGTAATATGTCCAGTCACAAGAATTAATTAGCACATTTTTTTAACCCCGGAGTAGATAAACGTCCTACTAAGTGAAACAATTTCAGGGTTAAAAGGGGATGCCAATTGATGGCCGGACCAATGACGCTATTAGCGTTTAAACAATAATAAAGTAGAGTGTAAACAAACCATGAACCGTGATAGAGCCCGTACCGTTAATATCTGGCCAAACTTTTTTACATGGCCTGAAAGAAGACACATTTATCTATCTAATGCAGCTTGTCTTAAAGTTTCAAGCCCACATCAAAAGAAGTTATGACCTGATGAATCGGAATGTAGCCTTTCTATGGGCCACCGTGTATATACGCCAGGGGTTGGTGGGGTGAGGGAGTTATTACCCCTTCCTAGTGGTCCAGGACCATAGGTGGCCGGCACTGAAATTCTGGGGGAGCAAGATTTTTGAAAGGTCAAAAAATGGTGGTATGGCGAAAAAACACAATTTTTCAACGTTTCTCATCGAGCACTATCTATCGGCATCAAAAAATTGCGAAAAGACACAAAAAAATTCAAAAATTAAATTCTGGGGGGAGTATTTTTGTTTCTGAAGGGGGTATTTTGGTTTCTGGAGGGGGTATTTGGTTTCTGTGGGGTACATACACCCCACGCCCAGGTATGTCCAGGACTCGAGCCACTGCCAGCGAATTTTGAATTATCAAACAATTTCTGCATGATTGCGGATGAAAGCAGCGAAAATGTTGAAAACTTCTCGGCGCTTTGCGCTGATTAGTAGGTTTCTGTTCTGCTTACCCATAAAATACCCACAATGAAGTTCAAATGATTTAAAAAGTCACCTTATATTTTTACTGATAAAAGTGACGAAACGAGTCAGAATTGGATAAAAAGTGCTGAAATATGCATTCTCTCCCCATAAAAACTTTTCGTAAAGAATGTTTCCATCGTATTTCACGTTTGACATACAAGAAAAAGCTCGAATCCTAAATTAAATAGTACCGAATTTCTGGATTTTACCTCCTTTCCCGGTCTCTGGACCTTGGGAAATGCGCGCCAAAGTGAATGAGAAAATTGTCATAAAAGTAGGGAACAACTTCTATCATAGTTTCCCAAGGCCGAAAGTTCAGGGGGTGAAATCCTAAAATTTAGGACCACTAAATTTAGAGTCTAGCCTTTTTTGCAGGTCAAATATGAAAAATGACTAAAACATTCTATATAGCACGTTTTAATGTGAAAAATTGCACTTTTAACTACTTGTTGTCCCTTTCTGACTAGTTTCGTTACTTTTGTAAGCAAATAATATGAGAATTCATCGAATATTTTGACTTTTCAGGTCATTATAAGTTCATTCTAGGTATTTTATGGATAAAAAAAACAGAAATATATTAGTCGGCGCGAAACGCCGAAAATTTTTAACATCTTCGCTGCTTTTGTACCCAAAAATCATGCAGAAAATGTTTGATAGCTCAAAGTCGTCCGACAGTGATTCAAGTCTCGGACCCTGAGATGGGAGTAATAAGCCCCCTATGGGAATGTGTGACTTCTATTCCAAATGTGTTTCAGAGTGCTAAAATACGGAAATCATGGAAAAACCAGTTAATAGGAAAATAAAGACATAAATATAGAAATCAAGCTAAGCCATTGCTCATATTCTATTGAAAATGTTTCGCTTTGTTTTTCTATACATTTTTGCATTTTATGTATATTTTATGCATTCTATTCGCCCTAGTATATTAATCCTTTACCGCTTTTGTATGACAGACAGGAATTTATAAATAGGGTGTGCCAAAAAAGCTAAATCGAGATATTACATTATAACTTGGGCTAATCTGGACATGAAGCGTTAAAACAAATATCATCAGATAGGTAAAAACGTCTTAGTTTGCACCGTTTAAAAAAATTTGGCTGACTGCAATCAAATCGTGCCCTACAGCGATTTGTTTACACCCTACTTTGGTATTTGTAAAACTCCATGGTTTTCGCATTGTGTTTTATTACTGAGCGTTTGTTACACTTTCTTGACAATATATACCGTCAAAAAATTATTAGCGCATTCATTGAACCCAAGAGTGGGTACCATAACTGGGCGTGGGGAATTTTGGGGGTATGCACCCCCAGAAACCAAAATACCTCCCCCAGAATTCAATTTTTGAAATTTTTTCTGTTCTTTCACAATTTTTTGATGCGAATGGATAGTGCTCGATGAGAAACGTTGAAAAATGATGTTTTTTCGCCATACCACCATTTTTAAGGCAATTTTTTGACCTTTGAAAAATTTTGCACTTCCAGAATTAAGAGTTTTGGATTCAAGCAATATGAGAGCAGGGTGTAAACGAATTGCTGCAGCGCCTGAACCACTGTTAGATGGCCATTTACAGGATTTAAACAAGGATTCTTTTATCTATCTAATGAAAGTTAACTTTTAATTTTATATTAACATTTGCCCAAGTACTGAACTGTAATATTGGGGTTAAAGCTTTTTTAGTCCACCCTGTATAACCTCAGTAAGGATCATGTATGTAGCCTTGTGCCTTAACGCTAACACTATTTGTATAATTCAATTAGTAAAACTAGAAACAGCTTATATTATTCGGAATAAAATCTAGCAAGCGTCTGTTTCACAAAATCTTATGCATGGATAATAATTTTGAGTCAATGAAAACAGATTACCAAAGCGGTTTAAACTAAAGCAACAAAGACGATACTGTGCATAGCAATTGATAAGAGTATGAGGTTTTACTGTGCAAGATTGTCTTACTGTACGCTGCCTAGAAGCTGCTCTTGTAGCCCGCGCTTGAGCGCTTTGAAAATTAATTTCCGTGCACAAGGCTTCGTGCATTATACTACACTAAGTTGGCAATTTGATGAATTTCTCAGTAAAAAGTAAACTTGTAGTAAACGTTTTAGAAATAATACGACTAATTTAAGTAAGCCCAGAGTGCTAAACATAGGTGGGCGGCATCAAAATTCTGGGTTGGCAAGATTTTTCAAAGATCACAAAATGGCCCAAAAAATGGTGGTATGGCGAAAAAACACCATTTTTCAACGTATCTCTTCTAGCACTATCCATTGGCATCAAAAAATTGCGGAAAAAAATTTCGAAAATTGAATTCTGGGGGTATTTTGGTTTCTCAGAAGATGGGGGTGCATACCCTCCAACAACCCACGCCCAGGTGTGGTGCTAAAGCTTTGAACGTCTGCGATACTTCGGGTGTAAAGTGACTGAATATAGAACAAAACGGTTAATTGAAGTTCAAAAGTATTCCAGACTTTCTGCTGATTGAAACAGCGTAAACTAACCAAGTATAAAGGCTAGCGTCGATAAAACTGCTATAGACAGGCGTATGCGACAAATTTTGATTCCATTGAATAGTGGATACATTCGATAGGATAAGCATACTTGCAACCACGTATAAATTAGGCCCGCTATGAAACAAGTAAAGGCGGCGACAAAATGTATGATGACCACGCTGGTGACCTAGGGAAATTTTGGATGTTTACTGAGGAGAAAATGTAGAACTATGTAAATATTTTGAATAATTCTTCATTTCACTCAACAGCCTGTGAGAAAATGAAAATATTCAAAAAAATTTTGAAGGCTTGTACTGTAGGATGATAGATACGAATACTAAATAATATAAAGGCAAAAAGCGAGAAAATTCGTCTTGTACGGCTACATTATCGTATCACACGGCTACATTATCGTATCACAATTCAATTTCTAAACAATTTCTGTAGTTTAACTTAAATATATAAAATTTAAAATTTATTGTTTAAAATTTTAAATTCATTGACTTAGAATTTTTAATATGTACCGTGCAAGAATAAAAAGTCGAGAATATCGATTGATGGGCTTGTAGATCGCTGAAGTTAGTGTACCAAAAAGAGAGAAAATATATTAAAAATACATTTAAAAACGATTAAAAATGCGAAAATGCGAAGAAAGCATACTAAAAAAGACATTATGCGAAATTTCACTTGGAGAAATTTAAAATTCAGACATTTAAAATACATCATCAGTTATTTTTTTCTATCGTTGCATCGCAAGCAAATCATCGATGTTGTGTACCCAACGCACTAGATTTAAACACTGTTTAGAAAATAAGTGATTGATAAATCGCGTTGTAAATATTTCCAAATTATTCAAATTATTCAATTATTATGTGAAAGAAAGCATTTGTTTCATCAAAGACAATCGCCTTTTTGGATGATTACTTGAAAATTGAAACGAACAAATGCTTATAAAAGTAAACGGATAGTAGGATAGAAGGCATAAATACTCACATAAATCATAGGTAGCGCGATAGCGCTCCCTATAATGTACTTGGCCATCCTTTTTTATGTTTATCACAGCGAGTGCGAAATTTGTGTCCCCCTCACAGCAACGACGGCACACACCTGGGAGGTGCGGTTTTTTTAATCGATAGATAATTAAAAAATTCGATGCCGGTGTTTTTTTTGTTTACACTCAACACCAACTTAGCAATAAGTGTGTAAAGTGTAAACCGAAAAGTCAAATAATTTGCGGAGGGCCAATTTTTTAAATGTTGCCCCTGAGCTGTAGATCACGAATCTGACCTTAAAATCTCTTTACACTCGATGGTTGTTGCACAAAAATGTAAAGTATACGGGTTGTTTACTCTTTGCGTGTCCTTCAGCTTATCTAACTCAATTTTAGTTTCTGTGCAGTCCAATTGGTTTTATAATGTAGAGGGTTACAATATCTCATAAGGTAAATTCTTTTCTCTTTTAACCTTTTAACGCAATATTTCTCGATCTGTGATTGTTTTAGTGTAAAGGGTTCGGGACGAAAAACGAAATTTCTTCAGCTACTCCGCTAAGTAGGCGGAACATGCTAATTATGCTTAAAATGTACCCTGACCCTGGCGTTACAGATCCTAGTTTATCTTTTTTCTGTATACCCAATATTGCGTTATTAATACAAATGTAAAGTTTACACTGAGAAGCGCTTTTACGCTCAGAGCATTGGGTATCAAACAATTTGCGGAGGGCCAATTTTTTTAAATGTTGCCCCTGAGTTGTAGATTACGAACCTGACTTTAAAATTTCTTTACATTTAATGCTTGTTGCACAAAAGTGAAAAGTATACGGATTTTTTACTGTTAGCGTGTTCTAAAGCTTATCTAACTCAATTTCGGTTTGTGTGCAGTCAAATTCTTTTTATAATGTAGAGGGTTACAATATTTTAAAACCTAAAATTTTTTTCCTTTCAACTGAATATTTTTCGATCTGTGATTGTTGTAGTGTAAAGGGTTCGGACAAAAAAGAAATTCCTTTAGCTACTCCGCTAAGTAGGCGGTAAATGCTGATTATGCTTAAAATGTGCCCTGACCTTAGTTTCTTTTCTTTCTATACACACAATGTTGCGTTATTAGCACAAGTGTAAAGTTTACACTGATAAGCACTTTTCCGCCCATACCATTGGGTATCAAACAATTCGCGGAGGGCCAATTTTTAGAAACAATTGTTGTCCCCGAGTTGTAGATTACGAATCTGACCTTAAAATTTCTTTACACTCAATGGTTGTTGCACAAAAGTTTAATGTATACGGATTTTTTACTCTTAGCGTGTCCTGAAGCTTACATATCTAACTCAATTTTGGTTTATGTGCAGTCCAATCAGTTTTATAATGTAGAGGGTTACAATATCTCAAAACCTAAATTTTTTCTCTTTTAACGCAATATTTCTCGCTCTGTGATCGTTTTAGTGAAAAGGGTTCGAGGAGAAAAAGAAATTTTTCAGCTACTCCTTCAAGTAGGCGGACCATGTTGATTACGCTTAAAATGTGCCCTGACCTAAGTGTTACAGATCCAACTTTGTTTTGGTTCTAAACACCCAATATTGCGTTATTAGCACAAGTATAAAGCTTACACAGAAAAACACTTTTCCGCCCAGAGCATTAGGTATCAAACAATTTGTGGAGGATCAATTTTTTAAAATGTTTCCCTAGAGTTGTAGATTACGAATCGGACCTTAAAATTTCTTTACACTCAATGGTTGTTGCACAAAAGTGTAAAGTATACGGGTTTTTTACTCTTAGCTTGTCCTAAAGCTTATCTAAATCAATTTTGCTTTCTGTGCAGCCAAATTAGTTTCATAATGTAGGTTACAATATCTCAAAAATCAATTTTTTCTCTTTTAACGCAACATTTCTTGATCTGTGATCGTTTTAGTGTAAAGAGTTCGATACGAAATAAGAAATTTCTTCAGCCAATCCGCTAAGTAGGCGGAACAAACTGATTATGCTCAAAATATGCCAGCGTTACAGATCCTCTAATAATTAATGTTAATGCTAAATTAAAAGACGTGAATGCAGCGACGAACATTTATGCGCCATCTTGCAAATTTCACTGCTTCGCATAATTCCTGTGTTAATCACTGTTTTTTCAATTAATTTTATTAGTGTTGGCCTCATACATGGGCAGCAAGGAAATTCTGGGGTTTTGGCTCGGTGGAATCGCCTAAAATGTTAATAAAAATAGAATTCTAGGGTCTTATGCAATCTGCGCGGGTTGTTAAACTTATGTGAGAACGTAAACCCCCACGCCAACGTGTGGTTGGCCTACTGATACGTTTTTTGCCAATTTCAAAAAATAAGACCAAGCACATGCTCGTTATCCCTTGATCGATCACACACTTATAGTCTGTTTCACTCAAGTTCGGTCATGAATTTCAAAACTATCTCCGACAATAATCTGACAGATTGCGATTACAGCATTGATCTGATATATAATTTTCGTAACCCTCAGCTTACTGTCGGTGAAAATTCTTAGAATTTATGCATGATAGTTATGTGAAACAGACAATAGATAAAGTAATACAGTAGGTGCATAGGTACTTATAATCTGTTTCACGAAAGATCTGCATGGATCAAAATTCTTGATTCAATGCAAATTGATTACAAAAGCGGTTTAATTGAAGTAGCAATCACGATTTTTTACATATTGATGAATATTCATACGAAGTTCTATTATGCAAAAGTGAGCTATGGTCAGCTGCGTAGAAACCACTTTCGTAGCTGTTCGCTAGATCGTTAAAAATTGAATTCCATGCATAAGGTTCCGTGAAGTAGACTATATGAATTATTTAAACCAAGTAAATATGTAGTGCATGGATCCACTCGAAAAATATACTTATTACTGTAGTGCTCAATTTTTCACTTGCTCGACAGAGTAGGTAGCAAATTTTTTTATACATATGGCGGGTCGTGCGATGAAAAAATCGGGTGTTAAGAAAATTTGTTTTTTGGGCAACTTCATGCACTATAGTATCTTCCATTCAAAACGGTCCCTTTTCGTTAAAGTCTCATTAGCAGACATGCACGTGGGTTCTAGATCGCTAAAATGGAAAAATGGAACATTTCGTGGGACAAACGAGGAAAAATGAAGGCCAAAGATGGTTGAAAGGAACTTTAACGGAGCTTGAGGACTGCACCCTTACTTCGATCTCAGTCACATGATTTTGAAAGGAATCCGGTCGAATGGCAATATCCCGGAACTAATGACCCATATTTTGCAGTGTATGGAGCGGATAAATGAACTGAATGTTGAATTTGCAGGCGAAGCGAATGAGGACATTAGGCTTATAAATTTAAGAGAAATCGTGGAAAACTTTAATACCTCCCACGCAAGTAAAATTCAATTTTTGTTTATTCAATTTGCAGTTTATACACAAGTCAAATTTTCGCCTTTTTCCACGATATGTCCAAACTTGCGTAAGCTTAAATGATGTTCCTTGTTGTTCATCTTGTTTGACTGGCTAGTACGGATATATGGCCTGAAGTATTAAATAAAAGAAGGGAACTAGCAAAGAAAAATGCTCCGATGGAACAAAAAAGGTGAATATACTTGAATTTCTTCATTGTTAAGGATGTAAAAGGAGGGACTAGGGAACATTCCCCTATATGCGCAGAAGTTATAGGAATGTGCTAAACAGTTAGACTTCCCCTAAACAACGCAAAAATCGAAGTATATTCTGCGGCGTATTCGATTACGATAATAATAATAATAAAAATAATAATCGTAGAACAACTTCCACCTGCGGCTCATCAGCATGGTTTCCGACCACGTCACTCAACTACATCCGCCCTGCTTAACTTGTCCACAGCAATCTGCCAAGGATTCAACTGCCCTAAATCAGCTAAGAGAACTATTGCTATAACTCTAGACCTCAGTAAAGCATTTGACTCAGTTGACCACACGACGTTAATCAAGATCTTGGCGGACTCCACGATGCCTGGTTGGACTTGTCGCTGGTTGGTGGCATATTTGCGCGGAAGAGAAGCCAAATGTCAGTTTAGAAACTCATCGTCAAATTACGCCATCACCAGAATAGGTGTGCCTCATGGTTCGGTGATCTAACCAGCTCTTTTTAATGCTTACATTCGTGAGCTTCCATGGCCACCACCACACATTCATATCGTATCATACGCTGACGACATTACCATCTTCACCAGCGACTCGAATGTGAAAACAATGGAAACAAACATGAACAACTATCTGACAGACATTTCCTCATTTTTTCAGCAGCGCCACCTCACAATCTCGACGGAAAAATCTACTTGTACGTTGTTTACTCCCGAGACACGCCAACACTCGCTGGAACTAAACATTTTTATTAATAATGGTCGACTTCAAACCGTTAAGAACCCTAAAATTCTTGGGGTTCTCTTCGACCCAAGTCTTTGTTTCAAACAACACGTTGAAGCTCTGAAATCTCGTATTCAGAAACGAAACATCATCATCAAAGCTTTAGCTGGCCGATCATGGGGCTCTAACAAAGAAACATTGCTCCTCACTTATAAGGCGATCTGTAGATCGGTTCTTAATTATGCGGCACCAGTTTGGACACCAACACTAACATCCTCAAATCTTGCCAAACTCCAAATCTGCCAGAACACCGCACTTAGAACTATTTCTGGCTGCCTTCAAATGTCGCCAATTGACCATCTACATAGCGAAGCACGTATGCTGACGGTCCAAGTCCACAATCGACTTTTGACAGACCAATTCTATGCATCTTGCCTCCACGACCAACATCCGTGCAGGCAACTTTTTGGTTGTCCTGGACCACCTACACGGCGGCAACAGAACTTTCGGCTGAAAAACACACTTAAAATGTATTCGAACGACAGAGTCAAACGGCACCTCACAACTTTACCCTCAACAGCTTCACTGCAACAACAACTTCAAAAGCTCCATCAGAATGCTATCAAGGCCTGTCGCCTTCGTTTCATTCAACGCAACCCACTAATAAACCGACGCCCTCCCAATATATCCTCACAAGAGAAATTGCTACCTCGCCAAACAAGATCCACCTTAGCCCAACTTAGATGTGGCTACAGTTACATCCTGGCGTCCACGCGCAGCAAACTCGACTCCAGCGACCTCACACCTGACACCTGCCCACGTTGTTTGGCGGCAACAGAAGATACACGACACCTCTTCAACTGTCCATCCCGACCAACACAAGCTCGTGTCAGTGACTTATGGAAAGGGCCACAATTAGTAGTGGCCTCTTTAGACCTTTGATCGATCGATGGATGACAACATGTGACGGCAATTACAACAACAACATGGCGAGTATTTTGATTACTTTATTTTGGAAAATTTAAAGAAATTTTTTATGGTTTTCAATGCAAACTATTGAGTTGGTCATGTGGGTGTAAAGTTTATACTATTATCTTTCACGCCAGAGCATTGTGGAAGATCAAGATTTCATCAAATAAATAATTCGTTGATTATTTAATAGTCATGAAAGTGTCTTAAACGCGCTTCTGCGAAACACTTAAATACACTTTGTGACTACACCCTCATTTTTCACAGGCCGCAGGATATACTTCGATTTTAGCTTTGTTAAGGGAAGTCTAACTGTTTAGCACATTCCTATGGTTTCTACGCATGTAGGGAAATGTTCCCTAGTCCTCTCCTTTTACATCCTTAACAATGAAGAAATTCAAGTAGCATTTTTCCTTGCTAGTATATTATTAATGATCACATTGCAACACATACGAGTAGGTATGTATCATTCTAAATAGGTATATACGTTCAGAACCGTATTTAAGGGGGCAAGGGGGCGACCGCCCCCCCATGGCCGTAAAAAAAATTTTGAAAGGCAAGATGATGCACGGACAGATAGAAAAATCGAATGTCTTTGCCGCAAAATCTTCAAATTTTCGGTGGCGCGCTTCGCGCTGGGTGTGATTTTTTCGCGACCAAAAAAAATGACACTTTTTATATAGTTTTTAATGAAAAAATTTTTTTCGAAAAAAATCCGAATTTTATGATCTTAATGGATAGCGCATGTCGAAAAACGTCGAAAAAGGCGATTTTGCGATAAAAAATCGAAACTTTTTTTAAAAATTGATTCTGAAGAGAGATGAAAAGTATGAAGAAAATAACATGTCCTACATATATTTGCATCCAGGAAATCGTAAAAGATATTTCTTACTTTTAAATGTAACTACTACTTATAACATCTAAAATTAGACAAAACAACGGAAAACTGCATATTGTTATTACGATAATCATAATAGTGTTTGAAAAACGGTGCGCACTAAAAAAGGAGAAGTGTATTGTATATTTAAAATTAGCAATTGGAACTTCGCAAGAGTGTAGTTCAATATTCGTTTGCTTGTTTGGTAAAATCTCGCAAGAGGAGGAAGGATTTATCCCAAATCCAAAACTTGTTTTCTATACCTATATATACATGTTCGAGTTCTGCGGATGCAAAATTTTTTTAGCATTTTCGCAAGAATGGCGTCATCCAACAATGAGTAAAAAGCTTTGAACAAAAATTCGTGTACCAAATGCCGATTTCCTCTCAGCAAAGAATCGAAAAAACGGTCTTTACGAGTTATTCCCACGACCTTTTTAACATATGTATTATCGAATTGATTTTGGATTTGCATTGCACTTCCCCATAGCCGAATACCATATACAGGTCTAAACTGACTAATAATAAAGTTAAATAAATACTATCTAGTACTGATTAGCTAACAGCGTCTATACAAATCTCGTTCACGTAAAGGGACCCACTTTTTCAAAGTATTAGGTATGTGATGTAGGTAAAATAAAAATGCTTGCTGTACACGCCGTATTCAGTGTACAGTGAAGATGGATTTCTGATTCGCAAGTTAAAAGTTTCCTCAATTTTTAAAAGAGATTGCAGCCTGAATCAAGAGGAATTCGAAGCTGAGCAATAGCTCAAATGAAAGAGCACAAAATTATCCAACTATTTTGCTATAAACTAACTAATTTGGTTAAAGTGCAAAGCGTAGAACCTAGCAAAATAGTTGTTTTAAAGAGTGTTATCCAAAAAGTATAAGTTTTGGTTATAACAGTACGTGGTTCTTTCTGCAATCTCAAAAAAACTCTAATTTGAGATAGAAATCTTCAACGGTTTTTGACTTTTTAAAAATTTCTCTCAGTTTTCTGCGTGTAAATTGAGTTGTTTTCCATTTTTCATAGTTGTGTTGAATGTAGCGCAAAGCAGTAAACGTTTTTTGAAAGAACGAATAAAGGGCAACAAAATTGCGAAGGTTTGTTGAGTTATCCCTAATATTGCGTTTTTGGTTTACACTTCTGTAAACATCACTTTTCTTGGCAAGTCAAAACCGGAAAAAATCGTCAAATAGCGCAAAAAAGTACATAAACTCTTCCGTATAACTGTTGATCATTTTGACTTGGAGTGAAGCAGTTTAAACCTTCGCCTACAAGTGTTTTAATTTTTTGGCTTTAGATTTCTAGAATTCCTTTATTGCAGTGGCTTTTTGTGAACCCCACTTTTTGTAACAAACGCAATTAAAGTGTAAGTGATGAAAAACTCACAAAATTGAACTAAAACTGACAATAAAACTGCCAACTCCGAATCTAAGGATATTAAACAATAGAGTAAAGAAGCTGTTGTGGCTATTATTGCCAAAAAATATCAGTTTGACGTTTCAAGAAGAGATTCACTAATTAACAACACTAGATGGTAACTTTTCCCGTTGTAACATACCAAAAAAGTGAAAGCCAAAAAGGCAATAGCAAACAAAACTCAATAGAAACTCTGCAACTTTGTTGCCCTATATTTGTTGTTTCAAAAAACATTTACATTTCGGCGATATGTTTAACACACCAGAGTTTTATGAACACACAATTTGTACCCTTTTTCGGGACACTCTCATACCTGGGCGTGGGGGAGGGGGTTTGGAGGGTAACCCGCAGAGTTCAATTTTTGAAAACTTTTTCTGTTTTTTTTCGCAATTTTTGATGCCAATGGATAGTGCTCGATGCAAAACGTTGAAAAATGGTGTTTTTTCGCCATACCACCATTTTAAGGCCATTTTTGACCTTTGAAAAAATCTTGCGACCCCCCTCCAGAACTTTGGTGTCGCCCACCTATGGACACCCCGTATGTACATACGAGCTTACTTGAAAATTGCCAACAACAGAAGTTGCGAATGCCGACAATATTCCAAATAGAAATGCGATAAAATTTAGGCGTGAGAGCAAAAGATCAGAGTTGCGATTCAATTCATTGACAAGCCGGTAGCGAAGGTACATTACGAGAAATGCTGCAAAACAACAAACAAGGTTCAAAAAATTGAGAGGAAAAATCTATGCACCAATAAAGAAATGAGATAGTGAAAAATAAACTATCGATTTCTCTAATCATCGCACATTCCAATAGGGAAATAATCGAGTAACTGTCAGACGATTTTTGGCGAAAACATTTAAAATTTTTTTGACTCAAATTATTTCCCCTAAAGAAAAAGAACAGTCAGCTGTAGAATTTAATAAACTTATGCAGTATCCTATAATGTAAGCAAGACAAACTGAGCCGCCAAAAAGTTTAAACTTAGTCAAATGTTTCCTAAATGCTCGATTCATCATGTTTTCTACACTGATGCATTATTTATCATCTAGGGCTTAAATCACATTTTGCATTTGAATAATAAATTTTTCACTTTTTCCCACAAATGTTCGCCAACTAGTGTTAGTCATGTCAGACGTTTAAACGCTCAACTCATAATTTTTAAACCGTTAGATATTTATGCACATCGCGTTTTTAGACAGAATGTTTGCTTTTAGCAAGCTGATGTCTACAACCGAATTTTGATAATATTTTGAACGTCTGTTCGTTCTAATGATTTTCCATTCGATTACGTTTGTAGTTTTTCGACAGATTTGGTAAATATTATCCACCGCATTAAAGCAATCGGTAAAAGACAGTGTAGTTGAGATACCAGCAAAGCGAAACTCAAAAAATATAAGTGGCTAATAATAATAGACAGCTTTATTTACTGGTCCACAGTTTTGTGATTTATTTTCCTACCTGACCTCTAGACATTGCGAATCTAGGTATTGACTAAATGCAAATTTAATTCAGTCGTATAGCCTAGCTATATCGAAGAACCGTGTAGACCTTTTACAAATGAGATACCTATACTTCTTCTCAGCATTTTTTAAAGTAAAAAAGAGTGCGTATAAGCCGCGTGCAGACCAGTGTTCTTTTTGTACAAGGTCCGTTTGTACATGTACAAAGATGATTCCCAAGAGTCTTTGTACATTTTGTACATGCAAATTTTTGTGTACTATTTATAGTACAGTAGCGATTTTAGTGTGGTAAAACAGGGTTTTCGATCTTTGTTAGTATATTTTAGCTAATTTCTGGGTTTCAGACGCCAAAAATCACTAAATATTGTCTCAAAACGGCGGGAAGAGCCGAAAAATTTGACATGTTCCCATTCTAAATGCAAATTCTGCAATTTTAAAGATATATAGGACAAACAATTACTCATTTCGGCGCTTTCGGCGCGAAGCGCAAATTTTTGGATATTTTGCACCTTTCTACAGTTTTTGTCTTCCCGAAAATCTTTGTACATTTTGTACACACAAATTTTTGGGCACTATAATGTGGTACAGAAGCGATTTTAGTGTGGTAAAAACAGATTTGTTCGACTTTTGGTAGTGTATTTCAGCTAATTTCTGGGTCTCTAAGGGCAAAAATCACTGAGAATCGTCTTAAAACGGCGCGAAGTGCCGAAAAATTTGACATTTTTCCTTTTGAAATGCAATTTCTGCCATTATAGAGATATATAGAACACACAATTACTCATTTCGGCGCTTCCGAAAATTTTTGCGAATTTCAGACCTTTTTTACAATTTTTGTCTTCCCAAAAACCTTTGTACATGTACTAAGACGGTCCCGAAAAGCCTTTGTACACTCGGGAAAAATCTTTGCCGAGTACAAAAAAAACACTGATGCAGACTAAAAAATGAAAAATTAAACCAAGCATCATACGATCAAAAGTTCTGAGGAGGCAGATCGAGTTTCCTTATAAAAATACGTACCTTAATTTTACTATTTAATGTCAAATTTTGATAATTAATTAGCTATATTTAATCCTTCTATGAATTTTAGTGTTTAAACCTGCAAGAAAACAAATAATAATACGGTCGGTGGAAGTACATGTAATTATCAAATATATACGAAATCATGGAATAAAAGTGTTTGGATGAATATACTCGACAATCAACTGCTCTAAAAAACGAACAAGTACAATTTAAAATTAAATTGTTAGACGTCTGACGCTTTTTCGTGATTTGAGCAATAGGTTATGGTCCGAAAACAGGGTATGCTTTCCAAAAATCCTAGCAGACAAAAACCTCTAGACAACGCACAGTGCACACGTGCGAATAGCACCTGAAAACACTGGGATCCAGTGAACTGAAAATCGCGAGAGAAATGTCAAAGAGGCGACTATGAGCGAACCTGGGCAATAGAGTTCAACCAGGTGCACTCCGGTACCAGTTTAAGCTAGGTCCGGTACCAGCTAGAGGGACTACCAGTTTCCAGTTTCACGTGATGATGTGCGCAGGAAAATTCCGGGTGCAATGCACGATAATGCTCGAGTAAGTGTTTGCTTTGCTTATTTCAAGGCAAAAGCACAAGTTAAAATTTTTAGAAAACATTTTATACAGCACAAATGTGTTAGCAGTGAAAATACGGTCAAAGGGTTGAATGAGATATTTACGCTAATGCACTCCCATAGTACCTTCACTCAAAATTTCGCGTACACTTTTAAACAAGCTTTGTGACCAACCACTTTTACGACTGAGCAACAAGGGTGCACAAAGTCAGGGTCAGTAGGGGGTAAAACTCCGAAAATCCAAGACAGTTAACTTAAAGTTCACAATTTTTTTGCTGCTTTATTATTAAAAATGGTCAAAATAGCCTATAAAACCTTTTTTCGTGGTAATATCGCATTTTAAAGGCATTTTTAGTACATTTTGACTGCATAATATTATTTTAAACGACTAAAAAATGCAAAGAAAATTTCAATTTCGGGCGCTTTTTGAGTAAAACGTACTTGAAAGTACTGGAAAAATGTAAAGATGCAAAAAAACGTTCCATCAGCTCAGAATCGCCGGACAGTACCTGTCCGACTGACCCTTCAGGGTGGAGGTAATACCGCCTCACTCACCTCCCTATGTGCATGTATGCTGAGCAACCAACCAAAAAACGTTGGGCTTGAGTACCAGCTGGGGCAATGGGTATTGCCCAGCTATGTCTGTGGGGTTATTTTGATTTTTGGAGAGAGACGTAAGCCATCAAAGGCTTTCCACGCACGAGCAAGTAAAATTATGATTTTTATCATGTTTTAAGATGAACACCTATAAATCTCTATATACCTACTAACTGTATATGTACTAGCAACGCTTGCTTAAAAATAAATATTAGGCTAACCTAAAAAGGCGCCAAAATTAAGCAACTGTCCAAAAACACAGCTTTCTGGTTCTCGCGCTCCAGCATCGCTTATGTACGGAAAAAGCGGATCGACGTCCTTACGGTACACCGCCAATATGTAGGTTAGAAGCAAATTGACCAACATAAGAGCCATGAGTAATACAGGAAAATGGCCAACGCCACGGATACAAAAACGGCCAAAGCACATTTGTGACCTCAAATTTTTCGTAGAAGTTATAAGACAAAAGATAACAATAGGCATTTAACGGGCCATGGCTGACGCTAAGAAACGAAAAACTGTAAAAATGTATTTAGAAGGTTGACAGCTTGACAGTTTCAGAAAAAAATGTTACGAAAACGGTTTGACCTGATTTCATGTAGCTTAAGATTTTGAGCTCACTTCGTCATCTATGCTCGAAAAACCGCATCAGTCGAAATAAACACTAACTAATCACAGTAAGATGCTGCCTATTTGCCCATACTTCAAACATGCGAATTACCAGCAATTATCGCTGTGGTTTCCGGTGGAGGCCACGTGCGGAAATTTCGAGCTCAAATCTACGAAGCCCCCAACATATGTCAGGCTTTGTATATTTACCTCGTAAAAGGGCTGTGAACAGTGGCGGATCCAGGATTTTCCTAAGGGGCGGTACCCCTAAAGGGGGAGCTGAACCCTGACTTGGGCGGAAAAATTAGCCGTTTTAACCCGAAAATCGCTAAAAAATCGCTCAAAAACCCTTAATTTAGCGCACTATTTTGGGCCAATGGGGGGGGACGGCCGCCCCCTGAATCCACCCCTGTCTGTGAAGCAGCAATCACAGACACACCTGTGCACATAAGGGCTCCTTCCCACTTTCTTATCTGCACATGCAACACTTCAATTAGAACGCCCTTTGTTCTAAATAATTTAAGGCCCATTTACGGTTGCGCGATCCTAACCGATACCGCTCCACATCATTTGCTAACGCATCTACGCATTATGCACAAGTCGCCATAAACACAAGCTAAAATTCATCTTCGAAAAGTTTTACAATTCGAGTATACATAGGCCATTTTTTAAGCATGAAAATCAAAAAATTAACATATCGTTCTAAATAATTCGCGAAATTCATTTCAGTCAATCTTCACTGTATTGCATACTGTTTAATAGATACAGACGAACTCAGATAATGCACACCATTTCGAGGATGAGGACTAAACGTGTGCCTTATCCGAGTGTCAGATGCTCCTGGCTGAAAATATAGCATAATTGAAGTCGATCGAATCAATACTTTCAAACAAATCCACTTCTCGAATTTCGGAAGCATTTCTCTCTCTCTCTCTCTCTAATACCTTCTTTAAAAAACGATGGCAGAACACTCTGACGATTTGATTACAAAATTTGGCAATTTTTTCTTGTTTCTTTAAAAATATGTCAGCAACAACGGGTAAAAAATAGACGGATTACTCTCTTTCAGGATTTGACGAGCTTTGCACGAAAGCTTCAGGCTGTGTAGCCAAAAACTGATTAGGGCACAAAGATGCAATTTAGTAAACACAAGTATTTATTCGAATAAATAAGACAGATTAGAAACAGAAACTAAACATAAGAGTAATTTTACAGATCCCCAAACAGTTGATTAACGATTATCATCCGAATGCCAAAAACCACAACGAACTGCCCACAAACAAACGTCAAGTCGGATCGGCTTGCATATCATTTGCGTTGCAACAATGCATTTGATAACCTGAACGAGTAATTTATGCTTAATTTAAAAAAAATGATGAGGAAGAATAAATAGACACATGAAACTGAAAAAAGAGCTCAGAAAAATGAGAACAAATTTAAAAACAAATCTACTTTTTTGTATAGAAATGCATGTCTTGAGATCATATATTTAATGGCTCAAAATTTAGGGCAGGGGTTACCGACAATTTGGGGAAGGGGTAAATGACCTCCGACTTTTGGCCAAAACGGCCAAAATACACCTAAAAACGGTGAAAAAATTCAATTTTTTCAAAATCAGGGGAAGGATCAAAAAAGACTAGGGGAGATGAGGGAACGACCAACTCTGGGTAGGAGCATCATCATCCCCCGTTACGATACATGCATGCTATGCACAATGTAATACAGCTCAACTAACCACTCCATCGATTCATCCAAGCCATCGCCCTTTGTTGCCGAAGTTTTGAATATTTGAAAGGTTCTGTTTTTCAAGGCTTCCAAACCTAAGGCTTTGTGCACTTCAGCGACAGACATGCTGCCAGGAATGTCTTGCTTATTGGCCAAAACTAGCAATATCGCGTTTCGCAATTCGTCCTCCTAATTCCAATAAAAGACGGCATTTATGCGAGCGTTTAGAAAAATCGATTCATAGAATGGCTTATTCAAAGCATGAAATAAATTAGCAACTACAAAGAGGTAATCCTCTTCGAATGATTACAGTGGGCTTGTTTTATAGGGTCAAGGAGATGAACCATTTTTCTATTAAATACCTGATTCACGAATCTGCGCTAACACACATGCACATAGGCGTTGAGGGGTATAACCCCTGAAAAGTCAGCCGTCCGGCGATTTTGAGCTGGAGCTGATGGAACATTTTTTGCATCATTGGTCAAAAGCAGTACTCAAAAAAACGCCCAAAATTGAAATTTTTTGCAATTTTTAATGTTAAAAGTAATATAATGCTGTCAAAATGGACTAAAATGCTTTTAAAATGCATTATTACCACGAAAAAACGTTTTATAGGCTATTCTGACCATTTTGATCGTTAGAACAGCAAAAAAATCGTGAACATTAAATTTACTGTTTTGAATTTTTAATATTTCACCCCCTTGCCGACCCTGACCTTGTGCACATATACGACCTAATTATAACCTTACTCTACGAAAGCAATAGAGGCATACATGCTAAAATTTCATTTTCATGCTGTGCATGTCTGGTGCGCGGACCCCACAAAATACCGCTGACCATGAAAGCACAAGGTGAAGGCAGGTAGGACAAAATTTAGCATGGCAAAAGTTAATGGATCTTATATGAATAGGGAATGGAATGATCTACTAAACCGATGCCTCTCTAATTTCAAACTACTGCTTCCATTGTCTTTCTCGTTTTTGGCTAGTTTGAAGGATATGTTTTCACTCTTTGATGCAAAAATTTGGGAGGTATATAGATTAGGTTTACACGAGAAGAGTCATTGCATCCAAAATTTTGAAGCGGTTTTTCGGCAAAAAAATTCAGAACACTTCTTGATAAACTTGTATTGGGATCCGAAAATACCGCTATCCTAATCGTGTCTGACTTTTTCAAAGAGTATTCCTTATAAAAAGGAATAAAAGCTCGATTCCGTTTCAAGCTGAAAAAACAAATTAATAAGCCCCAGCTGCCTCAGGCTCGCTCTTCATTTATTTATTATTCATTTATATCACTTGTTTATTCATTCATCATTGCTCCTATCATTCATTATTTATTTATTAATTTGTAGTTATTTATCTATTAATTATTATTTATTCATTCATTCCGCGTAACAGATTTTCCTATGGAAAAATTTGAAAGCGTAAAGTAGCTTCTGACTTTTATCACCAAATTTGAATAAATGCTAGATTTCTGCAAGTTAAATGTTCTAGCATTCCTATGAAACAGCACAAAAAGCGATTTTAAGGAAGCATTACTTCGAGCATTGACACTAATTCTTGCTTTGAAATGCCTATTCTATCTCGGTCGGCTGAATCAACAACGTAAATAATGGCATCAGTGTTGGAATAATAGCATCTCCAATATGGCCTGCGGATAAGTCATAAGGGTAAAGAAACAAATTGATGAATAAATTAAGCGAGATAAACAAACATTCGATGATAATTAATGAAATATATAAATAAATAATAAATACATAAATGAATTTTATTTAAATCGGTTAACCAGCTGATTAATCAATAAACAATTTAACAAATACCCATCATAGATATATAAATGTCATTCCATTTTTGAAAGAAAACCATGATTTCTGTGATTTTGGCAAAAAAGTTTGGCTGCACCACAGTGCACAAAGACGTTCTAGTACCACTTTTTATATGGACAATATTTTTTACTTAGGTCTTAATATACACAGTATGTATATAGCTAAATCAGAGAAGAATGTGACTCTATCGTCTCATTATGTGTAGGTTTTGATGTGTATATTGTATGTATGTATACGAAAGTTTCACATTTATACATACTAACAGCATGCCACATTTATTTACCTTTTATTTATTTATTTATTTTTTATTTATATATTTTTTTAAATTATTCTTTATATTTATTTTCTTCTCTTATCTCCTTTTTTCATTTACTTAATCATATTGATGACTTTCTATTATATCGCAGTGAAATTGAGGATGGTAGACCAAGTCATAAAATGGTAGGTTTTCTTCATTTGAGACTAAAATATGAAAATATGACAGAAAAACAACAACATGCGACAATGCTTCCAAGTCGAAGAGGAAGAACGATTGACTATAGAAGGATACTCCAGAACCTCTTCTGTTAAATGTGTGTTTTCATGAAGGCTGGGTAATTGCTCCTCTTAATTTTTTACCAGTCAAAATGCATTACCAGATTCAATGAAGCTATCTTTAGTATACCATGTGTTTTTATCAGCCAGAAAATTTTTTAATATAGTCATCACAGATGCAAATCATGGCCGATCTAGGAAGGTCAGCGGGTCTTAGAGGAGGGTCAAGAATTAAGTTTTTTCGGGCCAAAATGACCTCAAAAACTGGTAAAAGCGCTAAAACAGCGTTAAAACTACGTTATTACACAGTTCCTGGTCAATTTTAAGCAGTTGTAGAGGAAATTTTCGATTTTCATTCATTTTTTGTCTTCATTTTACCTCATTTTCTCGAGAAAATTTACCATTTCCCTATTCTAGGGGATCTAGATTTCCCAAACCACCAGGTGCATGTCTAGTCATGATCATGTTACACAAGCTTCTTTGATCAGTTGTAGCAAAAAGTCCTACAATTGATCATGAAAGCAACTTCCTAACAATTTATAATCATTAGAGATCTCACCTAATGCTTGTTTGGCCTCCTAAATCCCAGACTTGAAACTTCAAATTTTTATAAGTCACTTGCTCGACATTGAAGCCTATTGCTGTAAAAGGAAAGATCTATAAAAAATCAGTGGGAGGCAGTGTTTTTTTTGTACAAGGTCCGTTTGTACATGTACAAAGATGGTCCCCAAAAGTCTTTGTACATTTTGTACACACAAATTTTTGGGTACTATAATATGGCACAGTAGTGATTTTAGTGTGGTAAAAACAGAGTTGTTCGACTTTTGGTAGTGTATTTTAGCTAATTTCTGGGTCTCTAAGGGCAAAAATCACTGAGAATCATCTTAAAACGGCGCGAAGCGCCAAAAAATTAGACATTTTTCCTTTTGAAATGCAATTTCTGCCATTACAAACATATATAGAACACACAATTACTCATTTCGACGCGAAGCGCCGAAAATTTTGGCGAATTTTAGACCTCTTTGCTATTCTTGTCTTCCCAAAAATCTTTGTACATGTGTAAAGACGCTCTTGAAAAGTCTTTGTACATCGGGAATAATCTTTGCATAGTACATAAAAACACTGGTGGGAGACAACAAAATACGAAAAACAACTGAGGCAACGCAATTGAGCTGAAAAGGTCATGGAAGGCGAGTACCTATTCAGGAAGTAACGTTTTCTTTTTGCTAGGAGTCACAAGCCCTATGTTCTTATGTAAATAACGATATACCAATAGAAAATCCTTTAAAAACGGAATTCATTCATATCATAATTTCACATGACTATTATTTGCCTTTAAAAAGGCATACAAATGACGAGTGTAAGGACAGAAAAATGAACAAAGAGATCAGATTTCAGTCGAGATATATTTATACAGCTTGAGAATTCTGCAAGCTTCCGTCGAATATTATGTTGGGCATTGCTCAGCCAGCACAAGAGTCTTAACTATGGATGAACGGCACTCGAATTCATAGGAAGAGGTTCTAGTGGATCGAAAATTTTGGGGGAAACAGTGTTTTTTTGTATAAGGTCCGTTTGTACATGCACAAAGATGGTTCCAAAAAGTCTTTGTACATTTTGTACACAAATTTTTGGGTACTATAATTTGGTACAGTAGCCATTTCAGTGTAGCAAAAACAGAGTTGTTCGACCTTTGGTAGTGTATTTTAGCTATTTTCTGGGTTTCTAATGGCGAAAATCATTAAAAATCGTCTCAGAACGGCGCGATGCGCCGGAAAAATCTGACATTTTCCCTTCCAAAATGCAATTTCTGACATAAATACATATAGAACACATGATTAGCGAATTCAAACCTTTTTTACAGTTTTTGTCATCCAATCTTTGTACATGTACAAAGACGGTCCCCAAAATCTTTGTATATCGGGAAAAACCTTTGCCGAATACAAAAAACAGTGGGGGAAACCGACAAGAATTACGTTCTAGGGGTTCTAAAGGGGCGTTTCGAATTCTTATAATCCAAACCCCCTATGCCTATTTCAGTCTCTACTGATCTTTAATTATTGCGCTCAAATTTCCCTGCTGGGTTCGAGTCAGAATTTACAAACTTTTTTGGAAAGTGTTGAAAACAAATCTAAAGTTTTTTGGTGATTCGTTCTGTTCATTCCTCATCATTCGGAAGTCATTCTTAAGGCAAATAGTGGACATACAGAATGTGATTTACCGTACCCAAGTTCCGTTTTAAATGGGCTTTCTAATGATATATTGCATTTTACATGAGAATATAACGGTATGCTTGTGACCATGTGTAAGTCAAAGCACGGCTTATCCAATTCAATAATTAGTGTAAGAGGTTCAGTTCACAAAGCCATGCAGCACGATTAATTACCTTTGTAGTGTGCAATGTCATTAGGTAATGATGAAATATTATTACAATCATTGTTGTCAGCATACATGACCTTGGGAGGAAGGGTTCGCAAGAGATTTTTCACCCCGTGAAGTAGAGCTGTGCGGGGCCAGGCCCCGGCCCCGTAGAAAATTGATAATGTTTTGGGCAGATTTACCTTCAAACTCAATTTCAAGCAAACCACAGATCTTGCTAATTCAAATCTTTATTTCACTATGTCAGATTGGTGCAAATTTCTAGTTAATAATCAAAATTGACATATTTAAATTGCAATTCATATAGACGAGCATTTCCAGCTTGCTTGGTAGCAGACAGCTACGTCTATCAGAACAAATAGAATAATAAGCCTAAAAAAGTGCAAAGTAAAGCACATTGAAAAACGCATCCAAGTCAGAGGAGTTAAATCCATACATGGGCAGCTCAAAATTCTAGGGGGTCCAACATTTTTCAAAGTCAAAAAGTGCCTGATAATATATGGTAGAGCGAAAAAAACACCGTTTTCTCGCGTCTCTCAATGAGCTATCCATTAGCATCAAAAAACCGCAGAAAAACAAAAAATTGTGAAAATCAATTTCTGGGGGTCTAGCGGATTTTTTGGGGGGAGAATGAGAATTCTGGGGGTCTGGATCCCCCGATGCCCATGTTCTGTTATATCTTGTAATCCGAGCAAATATTAACGCTTGACGTGCATATCTACAAGCAAGAATATATGCATAGGTACATATAAGGGGTAGGGCAGGGTCGTACTATGAGTATGGTAAAGCACGCTATTATTGGCCCCGGCCAGGCCCCGGCCCCGGCCCCGGCCCCGGCAAAAAAGGCGGCCCCGGCACAGCTCTACCGTGAAGTTATTAATCCCCCTCCTGCAAAAATATTTTCATCAACCTCCAGAATTCGCGATTTGCCGAAAAAACGTAGAAAATGTTCTGGTTTAAGCGATTTTAGTAATTTTTTAGTTCGAAAAAAGCCAATTTTTCGGGCAATTCGCGCCAATCAGCCTTTTACACTACATTTTGTTGACTTCTACTGATTTTTGAAACTTAATCAGCACTATTGCGCGAAGTACTATTATAATCTTAGATGTACACTATAAGATCAACACGCATTTGATATACAAGCATTTTGCCCTACTTACGTATTTGTCCTATGGTGCCTTTTTGAACTCAAAAACGATGTATGTATACATACATGTAAGAGGGAAAATGAGGGATCCCTCCACCCAAAGTCGGACGTTCCCCCCATCCCCCTAAAGCCAGAAAATTTTGACCTCCCCCCGATTTTTGGGGCCGACCGTTTTTAACCGAAAATTGGTGGTCATTAACCCCCTCTTTAATTGACCGGGACCCCACCGCCAAAATCTTGAGCCGTTACATGTGTGTATGTATATGCGTCAAAAACACCATTTAGGAGTTTGTGACGATGCTCTTTCTTTCTAAAACTTTGCAACATAAAAAAATTTCGTAAAAATATATAACAACTTCGATTAAATTAAACTAAATATAGTGAAAAATTTAGTACCTACTACACGACCCGAAGCGCCGGATATCGCCCAAAACGCTTAAAATAGCATTTTTTCTAAGATTTTTGGAAATTCAAAAATTCAGGACGGGTGAAAACCTTCTTTAGAGAGGGTGAAAGAAGACCTCAAACACCGATATTTTGGAACGTTAAATTTTAATGCTTGAAAAGAGTAAGCTATATTTAAAAAAATTAAAAAAATAAAATTAAAAAACTACTAGAATTAAACTACCTAGATTGGACAAAAGCACTGGTAAAATTTAATTCAAAGTCTCTAACGCTAGATTGTTTTTTCTCATGTCTAAAGCTATCGACCAAAACACTTGGCAGCATTTATTTGCACTAAATTGTTATCCATGAGGAGGAATACCCTTCATATGCTAAAATATTTGGCTACATTCTATTACAATAATCAATTTCTGAAAAAAGGCCGCGTAAATTGCGTTTAAGCACTGATTCATTGGAGACTTATAAAATCATATGTATATTTTCGAACAATCAATTTTATTCGAATCTTGATATTTTAAACATAATTATGATACGCAAATCAAGCCCATATAAAAGTGATGCAAAATCTACAAAGGTACATCAGTATGTAAAGCAAGTTTTTAAAACAAATATAGCTTGGTTTTCATTTTATTTAGAAAAAAGCCAATTATAAGGAAAATCAAAACAACTTGCATTCTATGAGAAAATAGTGAAAGGAAGTCAAATTACGTGGAAAAAATATTGTCCAATCCCGCTAAAAACACGTTTTGCCGTTTCTCGACATGCTGATTCGACATTTGCGTTTTAAAAACTTATGTGGATCCACTTATTTACAATGCATCTAGTAATATATAATGCCTTAGACGCATAGTTTCCCAAGGTCAAGAGTTCAGGGAGGGGTGAAATCCCAAAAATTTTGGGATCACTAAATTTAGAGTCGTAGCCTTTTTAAGGTCGAATATGAAAAATAGTCAAATCATCCTATATAACATGTATGGAAGACTGCAATTTTTAGTACTTTTTGCCCAATTATGAACAGTTTCGTAACTTTGCAAGTAATGAATATAAGAATTTTACAAAAATTTTGACTTTTCAGATCATTTCAACTTTATTCTAGAGATTTTGTGGGTAAACAAACAGAAATGTTGTGGTTAAAAAACATGAAATGTACTAGTCGCCGTGAAGTGCCAAAAAAATTCTTAACATCTTAGCTACTTTCGTACATATATGCAAAAAATGTATTATATATGATAGCTCAAATTGTATGACAGCGATTCGAGTCTTGGACCCTGAGGTAGGGGTAATACCCCTTTCACCCACTGCTATGAGAATCTGTGCTTAGACGCAAAAATTTATCACTTGTTGTTTCAAATTCAAAGAATCTGTATTAAAAGCGCAGTTGATGTTTTATTCTAGACTGGGCATCCTATATTGACCGTTGAAAGCGTATGTAACATAAGTGCACAAGGTCAGGGTCGGCAGGGGGGGTGAAATCGCAAAAAATTCAAAGAGCAAATTTAACGTTCAACGATTTTTTTGCTGTTTTAATGATCAAAATGGTCAAAATAGCCTATAAAACGTTTTTCGTGGTAATATCGCATTTTAGACACATTTTTAGTCCACTTTGACTGCATTATATCATTTTTAACACTAAAAATGCAAAAATTTATCAACTTTGAGCGCTTTTTGAGTAAAACGTGCTTAAAAGTACTAATCTGTCGCGAAGCGCCGGAACCATTTTGACGTTTTTACTGCTTTTGACCTCAAAAATGATGCAAACAAACGTTTCATCAGCTCAAAATCACTGGACAGTACCTGTCCGGCTGACCCGTCAGAGGGGTGTAATACAACCCTCACCCGCGCTATATGTGCATGTATCGTATGTAAGTCATAAGATATTACTGGGAATAGTGGTAACCACTTCTCCAACCTGAAGTCTATACAAAATAGTTGTTTTGCCAGCTCCATCCAATCCGAGTATTAATATTCGCATTTCCCGCGCACCAAACAAATTTTTGAAATAGCTCATCATCGCACCTACATTAAAAGAAAGAAGACTGAAAGGCACTACGCATTCCTTGGTGATCCAAATGGGCGCGATAAGAAATGGTATAAAAAGTCTTAGGACATGAATTTTATTGCAGGTTGCTCAATAAAAAATTCAACCGGTATCAAGTGCAAACCTTAATCAATTTCGAATAAACTGTAATTTTTACGAATACACATGTTTTTACTATGTGAATGCATCGCATATAGCAGCTTACCTGGGCAATGGATTTTGGTTCTGAAGGTACCGGGGTCCCTTTTGTTGAGGTTGGCTGGTTGGTTGTTTAGCCAATTGGTCAGTTGTTTGGTTGGGGTAGGTGGTTGGTTGGTTGTTTGGTTGGCTACTTGGCTGGTTAGTTGGCCGTTAGTAGGTTGGTTGGTTGGCTAGTTGGTTGGTTGGTTAGCCGGTTGGTTAGTTGGCTAGTTGGTTGGTTGTATCATTTTCTCACTTTTTTATTTTTGGGTCAAAAAATTCTACCCCCCTCCCAATCAAAAGCTGTTCTAAGTGCCTTCTGGCGCCATCCGGTGGCGCGGCTTTTCCCACCTGCGTATAGCAGGGTGTTTGAGAACGGAAAATTAATTTTAAAACGTGTTACATATAATGCAACACGTGCTTAAAATCGGAAATTCAAGCTTTGCAAAAATGTAGTCAAATGTTTGTATGCTTGTTTCATAAAACTTTGTTAAAAAGGATGGTTTTCTTCTACATGGAGAGCTTCCCTCCCTAAACTACATAGTTCGAGTTTTTGCGCAAGAATTTTGTTTAAGATTTTTTTACAATACGGAGATGGTCACCGATAATTTGTTAACAAACGCGTGTATACGGCTGAAATCTCCAGCGTTTGAAGAGACAAACATTGAAAACAAATGTAAGAAATTTTATTTAACACATTCGAAGTTTTGCTGTGAAGTTACGGTAAGTGGGATTCACGAAACATTTCTGGCAGCTTCGACAGTTTTGAACAGCGCTGCAATTGATTGACAAAGCCGTTGGCTTTTTGTTGATGGACGTATCCAGACGCAAAAATTTGCTTTTTCAATTGTACAATAATGTTAACCTGCACCTTGTACACAAATTTTTGTTTAAATTTTTCTATGAGCTGTCAGATATCAACATTTAGGCAAACATCTTTTGAAAAATTTTTGCGTCAAAACTCGAACTATGTAGTTTTATAAGAAAAGCCCTGGATTTAGAAGAAACCTTTCCGATGTTATAAATTTTCATCAGACAAGCGAACAAACATTAGACTACACTCTTGCAAAGTTTCAAAGGCTACACCATACCTTCTTCAACCAGTTTTTAACCACACTGTAAAAGAATAAAAAGCTAGAAACAAGTTCTGACTTGTGTAGTACTGACTATGTAAAACAAAAGATCTCGCCAGACAATAAATAATGTCTTTGGACCAATCAAAAATAAAGTTTGGCAAGACACGCAGTATCAACAGATTGGCCGATCCGATTTCAAGATACATTTTATTAGAAAAAATAAGTGTTTTTGACCACGAGTTATTAGGATAATCAAATGTGTGTGAAAGATCATTGATTATAAACATAATACATACATATGACTGATTGAATTTTTTAATTTATAATCTCGTAATGTTATCAAGTTAACAAATGTTTGAAAATATATGGGTATTTATATATTAAAAATATTTAAAATTTAAATATTTGAGATGTTCAAAAAATTTTGCATCGATATCTCCCCGTAAATTCGACGAACTACGAAAACTGATTTATTTAGACTTCGAACAGAATCTATATTAATAGATTCAAACTTTTTGTCGTATGCAGGAATAAGAAAAATAATATGCTCTTAACTAATAACAAATGCTTTTTTGACAAAAAGCACTAAATAAGTACATTCGTGTGCTCCAAAATTCATTTGGATTTAGACGCGGACAAATGAACTATTAATCAATTTTTCAAACTGAAATTAGACAAATTTGATAGAACCGTTAAAATCGCGTCTAATGCTGACTCGAAACCCCAATCGCAATTTTTTTTACCAATTAAGATAAAAAATTTATCATAAATAATAGTGAATTTAAAAGTACTCGTTTAATGATATGCAGCATTGACGAAAATGTATTGATGAGTTTACAGTATCCCTTAGGGGTCTTTTTATTTTGAAATATCGTACACAGCATGAATTAAAATCTTCGCCAATAAAACGACTAGACTTAATCTCTATGAGAGCTGCAAGAATAGCGAAAAACATTTGGCTAGCCGGGACTCGAACCCGGGTTTCCTGGATAGTGGCCAAAGCAGAGACCGACATGTAATTTACATAACACTTCAAAATTTTGGTTCTAAGGTAGTCGGCTATTTTTAGGAGCTAAGGAAAGGGTAAATGACCTTCAAATTTTAACCGGAAGTTACCAAAAAACGCTAAGGATGGTCGAAATCATACCTGGGCGTAAGGTTGGGGGCTTGAGGGTATGCACCCCCCAGAAACCAAAATACCCCCACAATTCAATTTTTGAAATTTTTTTTGTTTTTTTTAGCAATTTCTGATGCCAATGAATAGTGCTTGATGCGAAACGTTTAAAAATTGTGTTTTTCGCCATACTACCATTTTTAAGGCCATTTTTGACCTTCGAAAAAATCATGTACCCCCAGAGCTTTGGTGCCGCCCACCTATGGTCAAAATGCACATACTTTTGCGAAAAATCGGGGGTGGGGTCGAGAATGTATGGCCGACCAACCAACTTTAGGTGTTTCAATTTCATTTTTCAAGGAAATTTCGTAAATTTTACAATTGTGTACAATTCTCATACCCGTAACGTCTTGGTACAGATGACTTGGGAAATATTCTCAGAATATGTCATTTTCTTTCCAATCTCTCATACGAAAATCGCGATTTAAGACAATCAGATTTTTGCTTTGTGAAACTGATATTGTTCGCTTAAAACCAAACAAACTCGGGTGCATAACTTTTCTGCAAGCTTACCCATTGTGATGCTTCTACGTCTACTCTGCTGCGAATAAGTACATTCAATAAGACGCGTGTAGTGAAAAGCGCAACGATTTAGGTATTACTAAATTAAGTCAAGCCGTTCAATGGACAATGTGACGTTTGATTCAAAGGTGTCACACTTATGTATGAAGTCTATCCATAAATACCTTAAAATAACCCAACAAGTTATTAACGAATTAAATAAGAAAAGGCGCAATGAAGCCGAAGAAAAGATTTTTTCGAAATAAGCGTTCGAAATGTGCTTGCTTAATGGATCCTACCTTTAGAGGTTCAATATTCAATTTTCTGATGTCATTCACACTCGATTTAATTATTCCTCTTTAAAATTCCTTCGTCCTAATTTAAAATTATTTACCAGCCAGCAGCGAGTTGAACTAAAGAATTTGTTACATATCCAAAAACAATCTTAATAGACTTAAAATATGAGCGTAACGTATAATATTCGTATTGCTTATCTAAATTTATTAATTATGTATTACATACGAGTATATTACCTAATACTTACTACCTAACGATGCGGTGACTTCAAGAAATATTGATTTATTCAAAAGAAAATTCAACATTGATTTATCAAATTTAGTGGAGCTTATCTAAGCAATCACTCTTGTGATGTGTATGTCTTTTTGTTCAATTGTCGCGTAATTTCGTCTTATGTATTTACCCGATTAGGTATATGTTCTTCTGACAATAAAATATTTGATTATTCGCATCACCGTTTTTTTTGTACGAGCCTTTTTGTACAAAGATCACCGGAAAAATCTTTGTACGAGCGAAAATTTTTTTGTTTATATAATGTATAGATATGCAATTGAATGTACACATTTTTACATACTACTAGATTGTTATCCATGACCCGCACGCTTCGCAAAAGGTGTAACTTTGTCCTAAATTCAGCTGATTATATTAGTTCGGCCCGAAACGCCAAAATTTTCATGAGTCTTAGGTTGAAATTACATAAAAAATTCGACTCAGCAAGTTAAAATGACTTGTGTTACACAATTATAAATAATAAGCGGTTGCAATGTGCTGACTGAATCTCATAATAGACACCAATTTGCTTATGAATTTAATGCAACGCAAAGATAAAAGAGTCAATTTTATCTTCAAACGGCAAAAAACAGTGCAAAGTTGTTTGATAGTTCTTTTTTCTGCATAAAATCTTTATAAAACAGTGGAAATAGATGTAAAAGATGCTTCAATCTGTACAAAGATGCTTACAGATAGATTTTGGAGTGTTAAATGCCCGCGCTTGGAGCTAAATAGAATGTACTTATGATACTCGGCGCGAAGCGCCGAAAATTTTTAGAAATTTTGCTACAAATACTCCAAAAAACGTTAAAATTACGATTACTTTGCCCCAAAAAGTCTTTGTACATTGTACAAAGATGGCTCCGAAAATATTTGTACGAGCCTCAAAATCTTTGTCTCGTACAAAAAAAACAGTGATTCGCGTCGTTTTTACTTAAACGTTTAGGCGAGCTAAAATTTCAGTAGAACACGGAAGTCAAATTTTTCTGCTCTACACGCAAATTAATTTTTTGTTATCTATCAGCTGCAATTGCTCGAATTCGAGCTGAGAAATAGATAAAAATATGAAAATGCTCAGTTTTCTAAGCCCCTTGACAGGCCTGTATCCAGGGGATAGGGGCACGTCCCGTGCCCCCCCCCAATGGAATATGAGACTGATTTTTTGCCCTCACTCCCCCTTTGCTTTTTTAGCCAAAAATAGTAAAAAAGTTTGGCGCTTCGCGCCTAATTTCACAATTATAGTTATAGTCTATTTCGTCCCAAGCCTAAGCTTTAAACACTCCATTTTTAGTCTTTATACAATCTAAAGCATATTTTGCACCTCTGTCTTCCGTTCTGCTTAGGTTTTATGCAAAAAATTAGATTTGTTCATAAAGCAAGAATGACAGCAACTTTTTTGACGATGATTATGTATTTGCTGATGAACTTTGGTCATTTTTTGGGTGGATTCAGAACCGTGATTCGGCTGATTTTGTAAAAATTTTAACGTTAGGGTTCAAAATTGAAGTTATCTTTTTGCAAAATCTTCCGGGCTCTGCCCAAGACCTAGATGAGGGACGCTTGAGCGCGCCTCCCCAGACTTTTCAGTTTCCACCCTAAAAGAGATGGTTTGAATTGGATCCTCACCGTATCTAAAGTATCCGGGTAGCAAAATTTTCAAACTAAAATTCATCCTTTGGTCCTCATGTTTTGAAAAAATTTTGATCCTTCCCTGAAACATTCCCCGAGACAAATTCCTGGATACTGGCCTGCCCTACAAATTATTGATAAATATGCCTGATTTAGTAATTTACTACAGTTTTATTGACGAGTAACCTTTGACTTAAACGCAAAACCATAAATTTTATGTACTAGTGCTTATCACGAAAAACACGAATTCAGCAGCAAAAATCTGGAATAACACTTTTCAATTAAATTTGTTTTTCGCACCTTATTTCAACGATTTCAACACATTTAGCGAAACATTTTCTTTACCCATTGTTACGGATTTCTGACGGAAATCATATTCTGCACATATTCCTAATTATTTTTATCGCCTATTTAGATAACAGCTAATATGGTACTCATACACTTTAACCACTATCGAATTTTTTCCATCATTTTATTATTAGAATATATGCAAGGCTTTTCCCGAGAGAAAATAACTTTCAGTTGCCGGGTTTTGATCCTCAGACCTCTTGCTCTACAGCATAACACGTTAACCAATTGGCAGCAGGTTCACATATATATTAACATAGTAGTCATATCAGAAGGGCGGATGTATGCAGTCAGTAGCACCTGAGGAAACGAAAGAAATTTGCTGGCAACCGGATTCGAAACGTGGATCTCTTGCTTTAAAGCCAAGAACCCTAATCAATCGACTAAGGCTAGTTCATTTCGATAATAAACGCAAGTTATTCTAAATGTTTTGAATTGGTTTACCCGCTTATTAGGCTTGAGCTTCGTAATGTGTATTCATGGGTGACCAAAATGCTGGTTCCAGCGTTCAAAATAAGCCTGAGTTATGGGATGCAATGAGCGGAGCGAGCAAGGCGAGTCGCATCCCAGGCACACCTGGGCGTGGAAGGGGGTTTGGAGGGGTATACAGCCCCTGAGAAACCAAAATACCCCCAGAAATCAAAATACCCCCAGAATTCAATTTTTGAAAATTTGTGTTTTTTTCCGCAATTTATTGATGCCGATGGATAGTGCTCAATGAGAAACGTTTTGAGGCCATTTTTCGACCTTTAAAAATCTTGCACCCCCAGAATTTTGGTGCTGCCCACGTATGATCCCAGGCACTAATTCCTTTGTTTTTGACAAAATTCGAACCATATGCTTGGCAGTTTTTACCAGATACTACTTGCTTTATATATTTATAACGTGTCTATCTTACTACACATGTGAACCAGCTACACCAATGTCAAAATTCGATAGGGGTTTGACAAGCCAAGAAAAATAAAGTGTTAAACTCTATAAGTGCCGCTAATATTTAATTCGCACCATGTCATTTTGTATTTTATCAGTTTGGTTTAGAAGAAAGGAAGAAATTTTATAATTAATAAACCAAATTCATGAAATACAATATGAAGACTTTTTCAAACTCGCACCCAGAAGGGGTACCAGATCGGTAATTGATATAAAGCTTTATTCCGCAAATTTCATTTAGACTGCAGGAAAAACGACTTTGCAGACAGGACGGCTAGAATTTGGAACACTTTGCCCCAAAGCATTGTTGATTGTAGATCTTTCAAACGGTTTGAGGATTTAATTTCAAATTTTTGTTTCGATAAGTTCCTAAAGGGGCGTATGTGAGCGCGATCCGCCTGTACGTCTCAGCCATTACTATGCTATGCTGTAAACTTTCTTTCGTTCTTTCGACATTATCTTTTGTTAAATCCATTTTTCATGTAATTTTTTATTGCATTTTCTACGGTAGTAATTGGCTAATAAATATTATTGTTATTAATTAGACAAGAGACAATAAAATATTTATTGCCCAGAAAAATACACGAAATTTGGTAAAACAATACACGATAAAACAGCGACTGAACCAAAGGACATACAGATCACAGAGTGTGATACAAGTGGTATGCCCCGACAATAAAATTGTAAAATCGATCTTCAACAACTTTTTTTAAACAAATCAACGTTAAGAGTACCTAATGGGATACAATTTAAAATTTAAAATTTATTGTTTTTGTTGTATTTTGTGTCAAGCCCGCACTAGTCTGCTTTTGGATCCAATCATATAATCCCTGAATCCAGGCCTGAAAGAGTAAAGATGTGAGAACTTTCCTACGTTCCGTGCCAATAATTTTGCATAGATCTACCCATCAGGTATTTCTCTCAGGAAGCTGATATTCGAAAATGAAGCTTACAAGAAATGAAAAGTTTCTCCCAGATAGCAAAGCTCACCGAACCACCGTTATTTTTCCCAGCGATTTGGTTGACATTATAGACCAGACCCAAAATTTCTTATAAACGTTGAAAATAGAGCGCCTGTGTTAAAAAATCAGTGTTTTTTAAGTAGAAAAACCTATGTACACATGTAATAGCGGTGTTTGATGCACTTTTTGTATAAAAATTTCGCGCTTTACTAGAAATATCACGATCAGTACACGTTATTTCTGTTGAAACTTGAATTTCCTCCCTTCAGTAAAGCATTCTAGCCAATTCTGAAGTCGCTTTTGACAATAAGAACTATAATTTGTCAAATGGCCCGAAGCGCCAGAAAATTTTGAAATTTTAGCTCTCTAAAATGCATTTTTGCATCACAAAAACTAACCAAATTCGTGCAGAAGATGAGGATTTTCAATCGTAGTGGAGTTCTAGACCAGATTGTCGATAAAAATGCTGCAATGGGCGCGGCACAGCTTAAAGATTACCTAATAACAAGTAAGAATTAAATCAATTTGGCGCAAAGCGCCTAAAATTTTTGAAGTTTTATTTATCTAACATTACAAAAATTTTCCACAAATGCCAACCAAGCCCAATAATTTTTGGCTAAATTATAGAATAGATTGAAGTAATAGAATTTAAATTAATATGTATTTATCAAAAGATCATGAGTAGTAAAGAAGATATTTAAAAGAAATTATCGACGGAAAGCATATAGAAGGGGAGAAATGCGATGATGAAGTTGCATAGTGATAGACGCACAAAGCTTGGGAAGGCGACTAGTTTAAACGGTGCATTGATTGATCTAATGTATACTAATGGAAGCCGGATGCATACATTTGTTTGTATGTAGGTAGGCAATGCTTAGGGAAGGCGACTGAGAAAATCGTCGCAATGATTGATCGAATTGTCCGTGTGTATATAAGTATGTAAGTAGGTACATATTAGAGCTGTGCCGGGGCCAGGCCCGGCCCCGGCGCCGGGGCCTAGGCCCCGGCCCCGGGCCGAGGCCAGGCTGGCCCCGCGCACCGGGGCCGGGGCCAATGTTAGAGTTGATTATAATGTAGAAAATTGATTATGTTTTGGGCAGATTTACCTACAAACTCAATTTCAAGCAAACCACAGATCTTGCTAATTCAAATCTTTATTTCACTATGTCAGATTCGTGCAAAGTTCTAGTTAATAATCAAAATTGACATATTTTAAATTGCAATTCATATAGACGAGCATTTCCAGCTTGCTTGGTAGCAGACTGCTACGTCTATCAGAACAAATAGAACAATAAGCCTAAAAAAAGTGCAAAGTAAAGCACATTGAAAAGCGCATCCAAGTCAGAGGAGTTAAATCCATACATTGGCAGCTCAAAAATTCTAGGGGGTCCAAAATTTTTCAAAGTCAAAAAGTGCCGGATAATATATGGTAGAGCGAAAAAACACCGTTTTCTCGCGTTTCTCAATGAGAGCTATCCATTAGCATCAAAAAACCGCAGAAAAACAGGAAAAATTCTGAAAATCCATTTCTAGCGGATTTTGGGGGGAGAATGTGAATTCTGGGGGGTCTAGATCCCCCGATGCCCATGTTCTGTTATATTTTGTAATCCTAACAAATATTAACGCTTGACGTGCATATCTACAAGCAAGAATATATGCATAGGTACATATAAGGGGTAGGCAGGGTCGTACTATGAGCATGGTAAAGCACGCTATTGTTGGCCCCGGCCAGGCCCGGCCCCGGCCCCGGCACCGGGGCCTAGGCCCCGGCCCTGGCCGCGGCAAAAGGCGGCCCCGGCACAGCTCTAGTACATATGTAGGTAGTATGTACATTCATTAGCGAAGGTGACAGGGATAATGCTGACGATTGATGACTCTATTACGAAGGAAATGACAACAATTTTAATTCGTACATACGCGCACACAATGAACATTTATGAAGTACCACAATCCATTTATTGGTTTCTATGTATAGTTTGAACAAACATCTGTGACTGGTCGATATAACTTTACATGACTGTATCATAAAAGAATGAAAGTTAGTCGCATTTACTGTTGCCTAGATGGAACACTCCATGCCTGATGCATTGGTTAAAATGTGTGCTTATCATCACAGGCAGGTGATCTGTGGACTGTAGGGTGTTAGATTAGTAACCTTGTGCTCACGTGGAAGTTGACGTAGCTTTTCTATGCAAATTTTTTATAATCATGAGTGATTTGCTTAATAGGCGCTTGTTCGGACGCGACAATTGTTTATTATAGTTGGGGTTAGATTAGTAACCATATGCTCACATGGAAGTCGACGTTGCTTTTCTATGCAATTTTTTCAATCATATGAGTGATTTACGTTGTTCTGGATGCTAGAATTGCTTATTCCACGCTCAACCGTGCTGCTGTATAATACGCATTCCGTATATTGGATTGTGATAAAGGTTGTTTATGCTTTGCGCAGTTGCTGCGTTCTAAACATGTACCTTAATATTACAGAAATTAAAGAACTATCCGACGATTCGGCAAAACTCTACAAATTGGTAAAAAAATTGACAATTAGTACCGAAAGAGCCGGATTAAAAATCTGAAAGGTGTGGCGGAGCATTGAAAGTGGCTGTATTGACAGTGGCTATTGATACGGAAATCAGATTTCGTTTCGATGTGGCACATTTTTTGAACGCACGAAACTATTGATGTACGAAATTTTATCCAGCAACTGCTGAAAGGCGTACAACTGTCTGGGTCAGCACGGATATCAACATATAAAAGTGAGTGAGAATTTTGACGTCAGTAATTATAATAATTAAGTCATGCAAACCATCCAGTGATCAATCTTTTTTGTTAGTGTTAGTTAGAAAGGGAAGGATTACGTAAATTTTGACAAATAAGGGTGCTAGCGTCATTTTCTTCCTATGTCTCTTCTAATATTTATTTTTTAGGCTTAGGCTCAGTTTTTTTAGAATAGAATAGTTTATTGGCTGAATTACATGGACAAGACATGTTACAACAAATACCAATACAATAATGCAAAGAATTATCAAATGAACAATTTTAGGAAAGGAATTGTCAATAAATGCAAATAGCGCGAAATAAGTTAGTCGGTATGTAAGTAAAGTCAAGGCGTACAGGTAGTGCACTTACATACGCCCCTTAAGAAATTCTAATAAATTAAGCTTTGAAACCAAAACCCTAAACTGTTTAAAATTTCTGCAGTCAACAATACATTGTGGCAATGTATTCCAAATTCTAGCCACCCTGTTTGCAAAATCGTTCTTTCTACAATCCAAATGAGATTTTCTAATATACAACTTTATGTCGTTATTTGACCTAGTGCCCCTGTTAGGTGCAGATTCGGAAAAATCTGAAACAGAAAGCAACTGTTCCTTAATTATCCTAGAAGCAAAAGTAAGGTCAAAATAGATACGCCGTGTTTCGAGTCTTTCAAGATCTAACAAATTTAATCATTCGCTATAGGACAAATCCTGCTGTTGATGCCGCCAAAGTATTCGTTTTGTAAATTTACGTTGAACATTTTCAATTTGGTTGATGTCTTGATTAAAAAAGCTTTCTCTAGATGTATTTTAATACGCAAATCATTTTTTTCGCGTGATAAATGTAACCTTGTTAAAGCTTATAGTTGTTATGTTAGACCTCTATTAGAGTACTGTTGTAGTGTATGGAACCCTTCTTATATTAGTGATATAGATCGACTGGAAGCTGTTCAACGTAGATTTACTAAATATATTTTTGGTTATAATAATATTCTTTCTTACGAGGATCGTTTAATACAACTAAAATTGTGCAGACTTGAATTGAGATGCTTGCAAATTTGTCTGTGTATGATGTATCAGATTATTTGTCACAAATCATGTTTGGAAGCTGATGATTTTTTGTATTTAATCATAATATTACCCGCAGCATTAATAGATTTAAATAATTTATACCTGTTGTACATTCTAATTTAGAAAAGTTTGATTTCTTTTACAAATACATCGCAGTTTGGAACGATCTACCTGACTTCATTGTTTCTTCCCCTAACCTAAACATATTTAGATCTAGATTAGCAAACTTTGATTTATCTAGATATCTTGTGGGGCGCACGTAAAACTTGTCATTCCATTGACTCGCATGTCCCGTTACTAATTCGCAATCGTGTATTATGTATTTTGTCATTTTTCATTTTATCAGTTGGTGTATTAGTAATAAAATTTCTTTCTTCTTCTTCAGGTGAGGATTCCAAACCACTGTGCTATACTCTAGTATTGGTCTTACATAAACTTCAAATGCTTTCACCATCAAATCAATATTTCTGGAAATAGAAGTTATTTGTATCAAAGAAGCAACTCTGGAAGCTTTGGATGCAATATTCACACAATGAATGCTAGAGGACAGATCATTACTAACAAAAACTCCTAAATCCTTGATAGAAGCTTCTGCATCAGCTAAATCTTTTTATGAAAAGTTTATAGATGTTTTTAGGGTTGCCATATCCCAAATACAAGGTTGCACATTTGTCATAGCTTATTTGCAGTTGCCATTTTTCGGTCAACCCATGCAATGAATCAAGGTCTCCTTGCAAGGATCTGAAATCACGTGAAAAATTAAATATTTTCAAATCATCAGCAAACAGCATGATATTGCTATTCTTGATACTATCGACCAGGTTGTTAATGAAAACCAAAAATAATGTAGACCCTAGCACACTACCCTGGGGAACACCACTAATTACCGGAATAGGGGCTGAAAGAAAACCATTTATTCTCACCTTTGTGACCTACCCATCAAAAAAGCTTTAAATCAGTTGACCAAAGTACCCGAGATACCTAAAGATTAATAGGTATTAGTTTTGAATGAACAACAGAATCAAATGCCTTACAAAAATCAATATTATAAACCACGTCCATTGGAACTTGATTGACACATTGGGGCAGTAATTATTTGCAGTCAACTGCAGGTAATATAGCACACAATGTAAAATTATATGCAGTCAAAAACCAGCGGCCTAGACTGCAGGCAATAAAGCACACAATGTAAAATTGTATGCAGTCAGAAATCAGCGGCCTAGACTGCAGGCAATAAAGCACACAATGTAAAATTATATGCAGTCAAAAATCAGCGGCCTAGACTGCAGGCAATATAACAAACAACGTAAAATTATATGCAGTCAAAAACCAGCGGCCTAGACTGCAGGCAATATAGCACACAATGTGATATTATATACAGTCAAGTTGAATGCTTATTGATATGGGAAGCAAGCTGAGCGCACTGCTCGCATTTCAACCTGTAGTAGATGGTTTAAGAAGGCACTTTTATTTGAGATGGTCTGGCAGATTTGCTTCCTCATTAGAAAATATTTTTTTGCGCTGCATGGGTAGCACATTCAATAGCTGCCCAGTCACCCATTAGCGCATGTTGATGGGCCAGCTCAAGCTCTGGGGCATACATACATACACACATATTTGATCAATCCAGAATAAATTTATAACTACATACATACACAGACTAGCACTATCACAGCCAATTAATCTTATGATGTCAGTTGTATACCGTGTCTCCCTAGCCTATGTTATAGCATAGGCGGAGGGGCTCAGAATCTGCTCCCTGGCTTTTCTCAGGGAGCAATGCTGCAGCATAGGTTGTGTTGTGGCATAGGGGCCTGCCCACACCTGCCCGGGGAGGGAGCGCACACCAGCCCAGGGCCAAGGGAAGGCAAATTTCCAGGGGAATTTCCCTGGGGGGAAATTGAAAGAGCTATAATTCAAGAACTAGCAGCCAGATCGGACTAAAAATTTCAGAGTCTGTTAAGTATATGTTAGGTATGCTATACGTACAAAATTTACTTTACTTTTGCATAATTCAGAACCAATGGCCGGATTTTGTTCAAATTTTCATGACATGATGTATATAGGCGTCATGCTATGCACAGAATTTCAGTGCACAGCCTACAGTATACCATTTTACTTTACACTTTCTCATTTGGTACTATAACTTTAGAAATAGAGGGCAGATTGGGCTGAAATTTTTTTCATAGTAGGGTGGGTTTATGTTGCATGTGTTATCTTATTGTTATAAACACGTAATCTACAGTATGCCAATTTTAGTTTACACTTCCTCATATAGGAAGGTAAATCAAGAACCAATGGCTGGATTTTGTTCAGATTTTCAGAATATGATGTATATAGGCGAGGCATGCTATGTAAATTTTAGCGCGCAGCCTACAGTATACCAATTTACTTTACACTTGCTCAAATAGTGATATAACTTTAGAAATAGAGGGCGGATTGGGTTAAAATTTTCATAGTAGGGTGGCTTCATGTTGCATGTGTTATCCTATTGTTATCAGCATGTAATCTACAGTATGCCCATTTTAGTTTTACGCTTCCTCATATAGCACTATATTTCAAGAACCAATGTTTGGATTTCAGATTTTCAAAATATGATGTATAGAGGCGGAGCATGCTATGCATGAAATTTGCTTGCCTCCTACAATTATACCAATTTACTTTACTTGTCAAATAGTACTATAACCTTGGAAATAGAGGGCGGATAGGAATAAAATTTTTATAGTAGGGTGGGTTTATGTTGCATGTATCATCTTATTGTTAACAGCATGTGATCTACAGTATGCGGATTTTATTTTACACTTGCTCATATAGCACCATATTTAAAGAACCAATGCTGTGATTTTGTCCAAATTGTTAGGATATGATGTATATAGGCAAGGCATGCTACATATGGAATTTCAGCGCGCAGTCTACAGTACGCAGTTTACTTTACACTTTCTCATATAACACTATTTTCAAGAACAGAGGGTAGATTTGGCTCAAATTCTCAAAGTACATTAGGTTTGTGGGTATGCTATGTACAAGAGAATTTTGGCGCACAACCTACAGTATGCTGATATTTTTACACTGTCTTTACAATGTAATTTTTACCAGTACTTGTCTAATGATGCCATTAGGGGTTATTTTTGCCCAAAAATATGTAACCAGTATGAGCGAACATTGCTCAAATTTAATTATCATGCAATTTTGAGCTTCTCAAGGTTATCTGAAGAAAATGCCTGAAAAAAGGGCGATCTTTTGCCTGCTGTTCAACTTGTGGAAATTTTTAAGTCCTGAAGCCAGGTTTTACTTTACAAACTTCCACACAAAATTCATTAATGAAAACATAACTTCATTCATGTCATCAGTATTGATCTAAAAATTTGCAAAGTTTGGAATATTTTTTGTAAAGCTTAAACTTTTTTTTGTATAATTTGGAATATTTTTTGTAAAGCTTAAAATTTTGTTGTAAACTTATGAATATTTTTTGTAAAGTTTGGAATATTTTTTTGTAAAGTTTGGAAATTTTTTTGTAAAATTTGGAATTAATTTTACATGCTTAAGCATAGTACTTTTGCAGAGTTTGGAATATATTTGTAAAGTTGGGAATATTTTTTGTAAAATTTGGAATATTTCTTGTAAAGTTTGGAATATTTTTTGTAAAATTTGGAAAATTTTTTTGTAAAGTTTGAAATATTATGTATCTAATCTGCATTTCTCAAGCATTGTTGAAACTATTTCATATGCTCTGTGCAACTCATACTCCCTGTTTTGCACCTTTAAGGATCAATTTTCCGCTGGTGAACAGCAAAAATGTTATATTTCTGAATTTGTATATTAAGCCAGGAAACAGTTCTACTTCATACATGCATTTTTCTTTTCTCCAGCTCATAAAATTTGCAAAGATTAATGCGGAACCCTAAATTTGCCGAACCTGCAAACATATGGGTTTTCACCTTTAAATCATCACTTCTAGCATTTAATGCATCTGCAGCTGCTTTTATAGCACTTTCACCATCTTTCACTGTTTTAGCTCCAACACATACAATTTTACCCGATTCGAAAATCCTTTAATGTTGCCTGAGGTAGTCAAAATACAATTCTGGAAATCTCAAATAATTGTATTGTGCAGTCATTGCTTTGCTTGTATTTTATGTATTTTGTATTTTATATTGTATTTTGTATTTTATTTTTATTGTATTTTTATTGTATTGTATTTTACATTTTTTTGTTTGTTTTGGGACCAACAAAGTCAGGCAAAACAACATTTGTCAAGCGATTAGTGAGGAATAGAGCATGCCTGATTGATAATAAAATCAAAAAGATTTGGTGGTGCTTCATGGAAAACCAGCCTCTTTATAAAAAATTAAATGATATTTTATTCATAGAAGAGACTTCCTGATTATAATTACCTAAAACAGTTTAGTCATGACTCAACTTTTGATTCTCGATGATCTTATGCAACAGAGCAAGGGTAATTCCCAGATTGTGCAACTTTTTTACAAGGAGTTGTCATCATTGAAACATTAGCATTATACACATTGTTCAAAACGTTTTCTTTGATGGTCTGAGAACTTCACACATCAACTCTGATTACATAGTTTACTCAAACACCCTGCTGATCAGCTACAGGCACAAATGCTTTCCAGACTTAGCTCTATCTGCCAATGCTAAATATTTTCCACAAGCTTATTCTGATGCTACTTCTCAGTCACATGGTTACCTTTTAATTGATCTAACTCAAAATACTAGAGATGAGATCAGGCTTAAAACAATATTTTAGCATACATCCAACTGTTTATATGCAGAAAGTTATAAATACTAGTAAATATTGTGACAAAAAAGGGAAAAAATGGGTAAAGAACGATTAACGCAATATTGGTTGTTTACATCTCCTAAGTCAGGCAAAAAAACCTCCAAAGAACCGCTTCAAACATAAATACTGCACAAGCAAAGATCAAATCCTTTGTCTGTGACTGTGCAAACAACTTTCTGAATTGTAATATTCCTTTTGATAAAAAGGATATAAATAAACTTCACTTCAAACATATAAGAATCAAATAAGATACCTGGCAAACAAAAAGCAGGCGACTACAAAACAAAGAAAGATATTATAATACGGCAAGGTGGTTTTCTTCCTCTTTCTTACTCCCATACTTACAATAGATTTAGTCCGCTCGCTGATTTCAGCAGGTATACAAATAATTTTTTCAGTATGTTTCATTTACACTACCAACTATTGCATCAGCTAGCAAACTACCAGCTATTGTAAGTATGGGATTAAGTGAAAGAGGAGAAAACCACCTTCCTGTATTATAATATATTTCTTTTGTTTTGTAGTCACTTGCTTATTGTTTGCCAGGTATCTTATTTGATTCTGATATCTTCAAAGTTTATTCATATCCTTTTTATCAAAAGGAATATTACCATTCAGAAAGTTGTTTGCACAGTCACAGAGACAAAGGATTTGATCCTTGCTAGCAGTATTTATAATAGCGGTTCTTTGGGTTTTTTTGCTTGACTTAGGAGATGTAAACAACCAATATTGTGTATTAATCGTTCTTTACCCATTTTTTCCTTTTTTGTCACAATATCTCTACTAGTATTTATAGATTTCTGCATATAAACAGTTGGATGCCTGCTGAAATATTTGTTTCAAGCCTGAGCTCATCTCTAGCGATTAGATCAATCCAAAAGGTAACCATGTGGTTGAGAAGTAGAATCAGAATAAGCTAATGGAAAATATTTAGCGTTGGCAGGATAGAGCTATCTGGAAGCATTTGTGTCTGTAGCTGATCAGCAGGGTGTTTGAATAAAACTATATAATCGAGTTGATGCGTGAAGTTCTCAGACCATCAAGAAAACGTTTTTCGAAAACTGTGTATAATGCTGTGTTTTCAATGATGACAACTCGGATTGCCTAATCTGGAGCATTACCCTTGCTCTGTTGCATGATCATCGAAAATCAAAAGTTGAACATATGTTTAAATTGTTTTAGGTAATTGAAATCAGGAAGCAATTCTATGAATAAAACATCATTCGATTTTATAAAGAGCCTGATTTTTCGTGAAGCACCACCAAATCTTTTGATCAATCAGGCATGCTCTGTCTCAATTAATCGCGACAAATATTTTGACTTTCTGTTGGTCCTGAAACAAGGCAGGTAAAAGGATGCTGGAATATCATGGTCTTAGGTATAAATATAAATTATCAAAGAAGTATTTATAGAAAATGGTAACTATACAAAATATTTTACCGACACAGCACTACCCAATACGTTTAACCTCAAAGAAATCTACCAGAAATTACCAAAGACTGTGCAATGCAATTATTTGAGATTTCCAGGAATTGTATTTTGACTACCTCAGGCAATATTAGTGATTTTCGAATCGGGTAGTGTATGTGTTGGTGCTAAAACAATTGAAAAGATGGTGAAAGTGCTATAAAAGCAGCTGTAGATGCATTAAATGCTAGAAGTGATGATTTAAAGGTGAAACCCCATATGTTTGCAGGTTTGGTAAATTTGGGAGTTCCACATTAATCTTTGCAAATTTTATGAGCTGGTGAAAAGAAAATGCATGTATGAAGTGAACTGTTTCCTGGGTTAATATACAAATTCAGAAATATAACATTTTTGCTCTTCACCTGCGGAAAATTGATCCTTACAGGTGCAAAACAGGAGCATGAGTTGTACAAGAGCATATAAAATAGTTTCAACAATGCTTGAAAATGCAGATTAGATACATATATTTCAAACTTTACAATTTCCCCAATTTTACAAAAATATTCCAAATTTTACAAAATATTCCAAATTTTATAAATAATATTCAAACTTTACAAAAAATATTCCAAACTTTGCAAAAGTACTATGCTTAAGCATGTAAAATTAATTCCAAATTTTACAAAAAAATTTCCAATTTTTACAAAAAATATTCAAATTTTGCAAAAAGTATTCAAATTTTACAAAAAATTTTCCAAGCTTTACCAAAAAATATTCCAAATTTTGCAAATTTTCAGATCAATACTGATGACATGAATGAAGTTATGTTTTAATTAATGAATTTGGTGATGTTTTAATTAATGAATTTGGTGTGAAGGTTTGTAAAAGTAAAACCTAGCTTCAGGGCTTAAAAATTTTCAGAAGTTGAAGAGCAGGCAAAGATCGCCCTTTTTCAGGTATTTTCTGATAAACTTTGAAAGCTCCAAATTGCATGATAATTAAATTTGAGCAATGTTCGCCTATACTGGTTGCTTATTTTTGGGCAAAAATAACTCCTAATGGCATCATTAGACAAGTACTAGTAAAAAATTAAGCATTGTAAAGACAGTGTAAAAAAAATCAGCATACTGTAGGTTGTGCGCTAAAATTTTGTACACTTAGCATACCTAAATAAACCTAATATACGTTGAAAATTTGAGTAAATCTGCCCTCTAGTTCTTAGTAGTGCTATATGAGAAAGTGTAAAGTAAACTGGTGTACTACAGGCTGCCTTGCTGAAATTTCATATATAGCATGCCTTGCCTATATACATCATATCCTAGCAATTTGAACAAAATCACAGCATTGGTTCTTTAAATATGGTGCGATATGAGGAAGTGTGAACTAAAATCTGCATACTGTAGATCACATGCTGATAACAATAAGATGATACATACAACATAAACCCACCCTACCATGAAAATTTTAACCAAATCCGCCCTCTATTTCTAAGGTTATAGTACTATTTGAGCAAGTGTAAAGTAAAATTGGTACACTGTAGGCTGCGCTAAAATTCTATGCATAGCATGCCTCGCCTCTATACATCATATCCTGAAAATCTTAAAATCCAAGCATTGGTTCTTGAGATATGGTGCTATATGAGGAAGTGTAAACTAAAATCGGCATACTGTAGGTTACATGCTGATAACAATAGGATAACACATCACAGCATGAACCCACCCTACTATGAAAATTTTAACCCAATCCGCCCTCTATTTCTAAAGTTATATCACTATTTGAGCAAGTGTAAAGTAAATTGGTATACTGTAGGCTGCGCTAAAATTCTATGCATAGCATATAACCTATATACATCATATCCTGAAAATCTGAACAAAATCCAGCCATTGGTTCTTGATTTACGTCCCTATATGAGGAAGTGTAAACTAAAATCAGCATACTGTAGATTACATGTTGATAACAATAAGGTAACACATGCAACATAAACCCACCCCATTATGAAAATTTCAGCCCAATCCGCCCTCTTCTTCTAAAGTTATAGTATCAAACGAGAAAGTGTAAAGTAAACTGGTATACTGTGGGCTGCACACTGAATTTCTGAGCATAGCATGACTCGCCTATATACATCATGTCATGAAAATTTGAACAAAATTCGGCCATTGGTTCTTGAATCATGCAAAAGTGTAAAGTAATGCTGGTATACTGTAGGTTGCGCGCTAAAATTTTGTACATAGCATACCTAACATATACTTAACAGACTCTGAAATTTTAGTCGATCTGGCTGCTGGTTCTTGAATTATAGCTCTTTCAATTTTCCCCCAAGGAAATTCCCCCCTGGAAATTTGCCCCTCTCATGCTGCAGCATTTGCTCCCTGAGAAAAGCCAGGGAGCAGATTCTGAGCCCCTCCGTCTATGCTATAACATAGGCGATGTTATAACTTTGCCCCTAGGGAGACACGGTATACAACTGGCATCATAAGATTAATTGGCTCTGATAGTGCTAGTCTGTGTATGTATGTAGTTATAAATTTATTCGGATTGATCAAATATGTGTGCATGTATGTATGCCCCAGAGCTTAAGCTGACCCATCAACATGCGCTAATGGGTGACTGGGCAGCTATTGAGTGTGTACCTGCAGCGCAAAAAAATATTTTCTAATGAGGAAGCAAATCGCAGACAAGTCTCAAATAGAAGTGCCTCCTAAAACCATCTACTACAGGTTGAAATGCGAGCAAAGCGCCAGCTTCCTATTGATAATAAGCATTCAACTTGACTGCATATAATATCACATTGTGTGCTATATTGCCTGCAGTCTAGGCCGCTGGTTTTTGACTGCATATAATTTTACATTGTGTGCTATATTGCCTGCAGTCTAGGCCGCTGGTTTTTGACTGCATATAATTTTACATTATGTGTAGTGATCGACCGGGGCCCCGGCCCCGGCCCCGGCAATCCCCGGCCATTTTTGAGCATCCCCGGCCCCGGCGAAGCGGAATCAAATGGCGGGAGCAAGAAAAATTTAGTGTAATTCGTATTTTGATACAGGCTGTGATACTGGCACTTATTTATCAATGAGCAAGTATTAATTTTGAGAACTGTACTGATTAGACCATATGTATACTTACTTAATCCTCTACTGAAAAAATGTTCAGGAAAATCTGCATGTTTTTGATTCCTCCACTTAACTTATTTAAACTAAATGCTACTTTTAACTCATTCATTCATACCCATGGCTAAAAAATTTAGAGTTGACAAATACGTTCTATTTCTAGTTGGAAATTGTGCGTTTTCGACAAACTATTTTTACAAAAAACACTTTTACATTCAATTGAATGGGAACCACGGGCTTTAAAACGCGTTTCTTTTGTAATAGTTATTAGGATGGAGGTTAATTATAGGCGAATGTAAACTACGCTACAGAATTGCGTCCGATCCGATAAACTTAATATGTCTCAAATAGTTTCCTAAGGTCCAATGTTGAGGGGGATGAAATCCCAAATTGGAGGACCAGAAAATCAAGTGGTGGACTATTATTAGCCGACTCTATTTTGTTGTACGAGCCTCTTGTGCTTGTACAAAGATCTCCGAAAAGGTCTTTGTATGAGCTAACAAATTTTTTGTAGCTATATTATATAAATATATTTTCAAACATTTTTGCTTACTATAATATGGTACAGTAGCGATTTTAGTGTGGTAAAACAGGGTCTTCTGATTTTTGATTGTATATTTTAGCTAATTTCTGGGTTTCTAACGCCAAAAATTACTAAAATTGTCTCAAAACGGCGCAAAGCGCCTAAAAATTTGACATTTTTCCATTCTAAATACAGTCGAACTTGCTTAATGCGTACACCCAAGGGACCAAGCCCTTCTGTATGCATTATCCGAGTGCACGCATTATCCGAATACCCCGGATTTTTAACAAGGAATACACTATTATGCGATAAAATCATTTTTTTAGGAAAAATATAGCAATACAAGTCTGCTTTAACATATTTTCACGCTTAAAGTCACAAAAATTTTCGATATCATTCATTTCGCTGAACAACTTTGTGTCACAATTGTCCTGTGCCATTAAATTCGTATGTTCGATATACTCAGTTTTAAATCCTGATAGCTCGGAAGTCGGAACCGTTTCTGTTTCTCCTAGATCGTCCAGGTCACGAAACTAAATATTATGCACATTTTAAAAACAAATAGGCGCAACACTCATCTCGATGTGCCTAAAGTTTTCGCATAACCACAGAACTTGCGGTGATTTGTCAACATTTTTAAATTTGTCCCCAGAGAAACTTCGTTTTTTGAAAACGCCATGACCAATCAAAAATAACAATTCGTTTAAGGCTTAATTCCCCTAAAACTTTAGAATTCTAAGCTTTTCAAAGAAAGCTAAAGATCCAGACTAAAAATTATACACATTTGAGAAAACAGGCTCGCACAACACATAAGTCAATTTGACCAAAGTACTCGTATAAACAAGGAACTTTAGTAGAAAAAGAAAATGTATCAAAATTTAAAATGATGCACATCAAAGATAGCAGAGAGACGCAAACATTTCGAGCTGATCGCATTATCTGAGGTGAAAAAATACATGTTGTATGCATTAAGCCGGGTAGTTTAACATGCAGGCATGGGCCCATGGATGAAATCGGCTGTACGCATTACGCATTAACCGAGTACGCATTATCCCATGCTATTGCCTTATGTTTTACATGGCCTTTCGGTCCGGACCTAGCAATACTGTACTCATTATGCGAGAAAACGCATTATCCCGTGTACGCATTATCGAAGTTCGACTGTACAAATTTTGCCCTTTTAAAGATATATAGGACAGACAAGTTTTCAAATCGGAGCAAAGCGCCGAAAATTTTTTCGAATTTACCACCTTTTTACAGTTTTTATCTTCTTAAAAATCTTTGTACATGTACAAAGATTGTCCTGAAAAGTCTTTGTACATCGGGAAAAATCTTTGGCGGATACAAAAAAACACTGTTTTGTACATGCAAATTTTTGTATACTTTAATATGGTACAGTAACGATTTCGATGTGGTAGAACATATTCGGCCTTTAGTAGTTTGGCTAATTTTTGGGTTTCTGAATATTTGACATTTTTCCATTTTTCCATTCTAAGCGCAGTGTTGCTTATTACAAGATTTAATTCGCATATTACAATTTTTGTAATATTTCTGATTTTGTAGTACAAGTTGTTTTAGCTTTCTCAGTCGAGTTTTATGTGTGAATTCCATCAAAAGCTCATAAAAATTTCGGCACTTCGCGCCAAACTAATATATCAACTAAATTCAGGCCGAATTATCACATTTAGAACCACAATTTTTTTGTATTTGGCGAAGATTTTTGCTGATGTACAAAGACGTTTCAGGACCATCTTTGTACATGTACAAAGATTTTTGGAGAAAACTGTAAAAAGGTGTAAAATTCCTTATTGCAAATTCTACAATTTTAAAGATTTTCAGGGGGGGTAAGCGGCTGCAAAAATGGAGCCGCGTAGCCCCCCTTCCCCTGAAAATGGCCGAGAAATATACAAGTTACGGGGGTTTGGGCCACCCCCATCGACGCTTTGAAGCCCCGAACTTCCTTGAAAGTCAGAAAATATTTAATCACCCTCCCCCATTTTTTGGCAAAAACCTGCGCTTTTTTTGCTATTTTTATGTGTTTTTACCATTTTTGATTTAGTCGCTAACCCCCTCCTTCTAAAAATGGCGAGGGACCCCTATCCTAGATTTCCAGCCGTTACATGTATACTGAGGGACCCTCATAAAATTTTAAGCGATTACATGCATGTTTTATTGTGATAGTTTCTCAATTTACTCTAGCTCACATTTAAAATAATGTACCACTTCGTGAAATTCTAATAGATAGGTACACTTTTGCCATACTAAAAAATTAAGTTCAAAAAATTCAAAAGGTTTTCACCAAAAATCGTCGGACGGTGACTTGTGTCTTGGACCCTGAGGGGGTTATACCCCTCTCCCCTTATGGGAATGTGTGATGTCTCATTTATTACATCCAATACCTATTGCATCCAATCGCTACAGCAGCAGTAGCAGTAGCGAAGATTCAAATGATATAGAGTGTGCTAATAGTAGCGACATGACTTTGTTGATGATTCAGACAATGAAACACTGAACTAAATTTGTTTCTTGTGACATAAATAGTAATAAAACTTGATATGAAAAGGCGCACCTAACTTTGCGCTAGCCATTTACTACTGAATGGAGCAGTCGCTCATTATTTCTTTTCCTATGCCCACCCCAAGTATGTGTCATGCAATAATATTTTCCTTGTCTGACCCCGGCCAGCCCCGGCCCCGGCCCCGGGCCGGGGCCGGGGATTTTTTCCAGCCCCGGTACCGCCCCGGCCCCGGCCAAAAAAGTCGCCCCGGTCGATCACTAATTATGTGCTATATTACCTGCAGTTGACTGCAAATAATTACTGCCACACATTGGTGCCAGGGGATGATGTAAGCCTGAGACAAATGGGGCAGAAATTGCGAAGCGAGCGAAGTGAGCGGAGCAATTCTATCTTTTCTTAGGCTTAGATCATCCGATGGCACCAATCTGAAGCCGCACAGAGCTCAAAGATTTTTTCGATTAAGGTGAGAATAGCGTTTTAAATTAATTTCGATTAGGGTGAGAATAGCGTTTTAAATTAATTTCGATTAAGGTGAGAATAGCGTTTTAAATTAATTTCGATTAAGGTGAGAATAGCGTTTTTAATGCGAATTCAAGTAGTTTTGAATATAAAAATTGAAAAAACAGACGGAAATAAAAGTTAGACAATAAAAGTTTTTGAAAAATTTTTTTTTCAATCAAATGCTTTCCCGTCTGTTTTTTCAACTTTTTGTGTTAAAGATACCTGCTTGAAATCGCATAAAAACGCTGTTTTGTTGAAATCTGGAACATGGCGGTATTCTATAATTCGCCCAAATTTTTTCCATTTCCCAAAATTTCGGTTGACAAATAGACCAAAAAAAGGAAAAAACGGTGGTGCACCAGCGGACACCCAAGCAAAATTTACAGAACTACAGTAACAAATATTTAGCTTAAACTTTACAGTTAATAATACCTGCCTTTCTTTTATCTATCAAGTATACTATCTGAATTTCTTTAAAATACAAGCCGAGAGACTCATCTGAATCACAGAATTTTAGCCCAAAAGTTTTTTTGACGCGCCAGACCGTTCATGCTGCTCCGCACGGATGGCATATCACATGTGGTCTGCTGGATTCATTGACTGTGATTACACATGCACGAAAAAATCCTGTTCCCTACGCGTAGGTACTATACCTAGGCGTGGGGGGTATGCAGTGCACCGCTAGAAACCAAAATACCCACAAAATTCAATTATTGAAAATTGGTTTTTTCGCAATTTTTTGATGCCAATGGATTGTCCCATTTTGTGACCTTTGAAAGTGTTGCAGACCCCCAGAACTTTGGTGCCGCCCAACTGTGGTAGGTAACCTAAACCACGTAGGTAACTACTTTGAGTGGATATCATGGTAAGTAGTGTTTCATTAAACTTTGAGGCTTTTGAAAAAATTTAAAGTGACTACAAGTGTTTTAAACTAATAGAATATATTCTTCAGTATGTCGTCACTTGGAGACGCATGCCAGTGTCAAGTCAGATTAATGCATCAAAAGTTTAAACCGCTTTTGTAGCCTCATTCTTGTGGAAAAATTTCAAAGAAAACCGCAAGTTAAATGAAAGAGACTAAAAAGTTTCAACGTAAATTCAGGCACCCCCCAAAGCCGAATATCCCCCTCCCACCAGAAAACAAAATACCCCGCCAAAACTAAATTTTTGGAAATGTTCGTTTTTTCCACAATTTTTGATTCCAATCGATAGTGCTCGATGAGAAACGTTGAAAAACCGTTTTTTCCGCCATACCAAAATGCTCAGACAGAAACCATCATAGGTGGGCAGCACACATGGGCGTGGGCGGTTTGGGGGTATGCACCCCCAGAAGTTGAAATACCCCCAGAAGTTTTTTTTGCTTTTTTAGCAATATTTTGATGCCATTGGATAGTGCTCGATGAGAAACGTCAAAAAATGGTGTTTTTTTCGCCATACAACCACTTTTAAGACCATTTTTTGACCTTTAAAAATTTTTACACCCCCCACCCAGAATTTTGGTGCTGCCCACCTATGGTGGGCAGCTACCAAAATTCTAAAAGTGCAGGGGTGCAAGATCTTCTAAAGATCAAAAGCTGGTGGCATGGCGAGAAATTCTATTTCTCAACGTTTCTCATCGAGCACCATCCATTGGCATCAAAAAATCGCGAAAAAAACAAGATTTGCTGAATTGAATTCAGGGGGTTAGGTTTTTTCTTGGGGGGGGGGGTATTCAGCCTTCTGGGAGAGCTGCACACCCCCAACTCCACACGTCATTCAGGTCGTTTCAGGACCTTTAAAAACCTTACAGCGTATCTAGTCTTATAGAAATCTCTACGAAAAATATTTGTTCGACTGTGCGTAGACCAATTGCGAAGCTCTCCTTTAAATCAGACCAGTCTCGGATAAAACAGGCATGCGCAATGGGACAAAACAGAACGATCGCATAAAAATGATTAAGGCGAAGTGACAATGTAACCAAAAGAGTCAAGAAAAACGCGACGCGATTATTTTATTCGTTCATATTGAAGAAGTATTTGCGGTCGGCACCTAATTTTTTTATTCGTCATCTTCCTCATCTTCTATTTCATCACTCAATCCTTCTTCATCTTCCTCGTCTTCGTCGTACTTAAAAAATTAATAATAAATAAAAGCTGCATGTAAACACGAGTATGATTATATTTTAATAATATTATTAAAAATAATACACTACTCGCCATGAATGTTTACACTTTAATAAGCTTCTAGAGCTTGTTAGGGTTCTATCTTTAACACGTCGGTCCCATTTCCGCCCACGCACAACCGACGTGTTAAACATATATCCCTTAACAAGCTCTATCATCCTACGGAGCATATTAAAACGCTAACATTCGTGGCGAGCACTGTTGTTATTATTTATTGAAGCCGATCTCCGAGGTTTTTTTAATTGTAGCTTATCGTAAGAGTCAGAGATGAAATACATTGAACTAAAATAAGATAAGAAATTCATAATTGCGGGAGTTTCTACTTTTTTGTGATTTTGTTACGCCATTGGATAAAAATATGGCCATCTTTAACATTTTTTGATTGTTTAGAGAGATTCACGACTTTTTTGATAGACTAAAAGCCACAGGTGGGCAATGCCGCGACACCCGCGTCACCGGGTGGCACCAGAAGGCACTTCGTTACCTTCATAACCGCAAATGGGTGGCGCCAGCAAAAACAGTTTTTGATTGGGGGGTAGAATTTTTGACCCGAAAATAAAAAAGGGAGAAAATGATACAACCAACCAACTAGCCCCAAACAACCAACTAACCGGCCAACCCAACCAGCCAACCAGCGAAACAACCAACCAACTAGCCAGCCAACCAACCAACTAACCGGTAACCGGCCAACCAACCAGCCAACCAGCGAAACAACCAACCAACTAGCCAGCCAACCAACCAACTAACCGGCCAACTAGCCAACCAAACAACTAACCAACTGGCCAAACAAACAACCAACCAACCAACCTCAACAAAAGGGACCCCGGTACTTTCAGAACCAAAATCCGTTGCCCAGGTATGCTAAAAGCGTTATTTTCAGTTTTTTGCATGCAAAAAAACTAAGATATGTTGTCGTGGCTTTTAAAAAGATTTTGATGACATATTCTGCTTTAAGTATGTAGTGCGATGCATTTATTTTAGGCATATCTACATATATTTTAAATAATCGTCGTTTTTAAGCATCAAATTTATTTTAATTTCAGATTTTTCACCAAAGTTCTGGGATGGGGGTGCAAAATTTTTTCGAAGGTCAAAAAATGGCCTTAAAAATGGTGGTATGGCAAATGGCGAAAAAAACACTTTTTTTCGACGTTTCTCATCGAGCACTATCCATTGACATCGAAAAATTCCAAAAAAACAACAAAAAATTCCAAAACTTAGATTCTGGGGGGTATTTTAGTTTCTGAGGGGTGCATATCCCCAACCCCTACGCCCAGGTATGCTCCTAATACGCCAGCTCAATCAAGCCACTTGCCCGAACTCGCAAGGGAATTACATAAATTGAAAAACTAAATAAGAAAGGTGCTCCAGCTACGAAAGCCTTAATCGAAGTTCCCACGTTCCTAAAAAACGAGCAATCGGTCAAACTAGCCAATTAATTTAAAAATCGCGCATTGAGCACTACGAAGAGTCGCAGACACGCGAAAGAATCTACAATATTTATATCAAAGATTTTTACTGATTTTTATTTTAATTTTATTCTATTACTGTATCTATTAATTTTCAAGGTATTGAGGTTCTTGACCCTCCAGGAAACGGTTTGTTCAAGCTATCCCGATAAAGTTGCAGCCCAGAATTGGCGATTTTTCAAAATAAATTCGTAGAGAAGGTGCTATTTCAAGCGATTTTAGCTATCTGCCGCGCCGACAAGTGACACGATTTCGGCGCTTACCGTCTTATACTCATTTTTGGGATATATTTTGTTAAATTTAATCGAATTTTTCAGGTATTTTTCCACGATTTTACGCTCTAGAAAGATAGAGCATCGTCAGAAACACCGGAAAATGATGTTTTTGACGCTTATCCAGTTTTTGAGCCAAAAAAGGGCACTTTGAAATTTCACCCCCCCCCAGAATTCACGATGTCGCAAATGTAAATACCTCCTCATCACACTCGTCATCATCGTGAGCTTCGCCAGTGTAGTATAGAACCGCGCGAGGTACAATTCTATCGCGAATAATTTGACCAATTTCGAAGTCGGCGTTTAGCAATTCTTTGGTTTCATCCTCCTAATCAAAGACGATTATTAAATAGTTCAATAGCATCAGCTCGATACGACGTACGTCAGCTATAGATGATTTCGAGATGTATACTCCAGATATGTATGTGAGCATACATGTAACAGGGGGAAAAATGGCCTTAAAAATGTTGGTATGGCTAAAAATCACCATTTTTGAACGTTTCTCATCGAGCACTATCCATTGGCATCAAAAAATTGCGAAAAAACAAAAAACATTTTCAAAAATTGATTTCTGGGGGAGGGGTATTTTGGTTTCTAGGGGGTATTTTGGTAGCATACCTCCGAACCCCTTTCCCCGCCCAGGTTTGGGATGGGGGAATGCCCACCCAAACGTGGTTGTCCCCCATCCCCCCAAAGCAAGAAAATTTTTGACCCCTCCCCATTTTTAGAGAAAATTTAATTTTTTGACCGTTTTTAGGAGTTATTTGGCCGTTTTTAGGCCAAGGATTGTAGGTCGTTTACCAAACATGGGCAAGGTAGAGGTGGCCAGAGGGGGATGCAATCCAAAAATTTGTCATATAGTAAATTGCGGTCATTGTTTTTGCACAGGGCCTGTTCGCACTAGTAACCAATACGGTCCCAAGAGTCAACGTACATTTTGCTCACGTGAAATTTTGGGTACCGTAATGTAGTACCATAGCACATTGCGTGTGGTAAACTGGCTCGTTTTCTTGACCCATATTAGTGAAGTTTAGCCGATTCGTGTGTTTCTAGCAAAGAAATATACAAAGACTTAAACAATACGGCGCAAAGTGCCGGAAAATTTTGATGTTACCGTTTTCAGTAAGAATTTTCTGCATTTTTTACGCAATAAGCTCTAAAATTGTTTTGCAGCACCTTTCGTTTTCTCATAATCGTTTGACGGTACCTGATTTTCCAAAACCTTAGGTAGGGGTAATAACCCCCTCTCACGCTCCGATGCCTATGTGTGTCGTTCACCCCCCCCCCCTAAAAAAGGTCCGGGGACCCCCACCCAAATTTTCGAGCCGTTACATGTATGCTAAGGATTAGGGGGACTAAAGACCAAAGAAGAGAAAATGGAGGGGCATTTTCTGGGGAAAACAAGCCAAATTTGGAACAAAAAATAATAATAATTAAATTTAAAAGCAACTTTTCTCAAAATCGACTAGAAAATATGAATTATGTAATATAATAGTCTGCAAACTATTTTAAGATTTGTTCTAATTTTGAGTTAAATTTGGTTCGTCGCCTGAACGCATTACGCCTTTTAAAATTATATTTTTGACAGAAAAATAAATAAATCTCAAAATGCAAGTCAACCGACGAATAATTAATTAACAAAAAATAAAATTTTGTATACAATTTTGTAGAGAAAAAACAGATTAGTAAGAAATCAGACGAGCAAATTTGATTTTAAATCAAATATTCGGCTTTCTACTATCAATGAAGCTATAATCGCCTTCCATGACAAGCCGGTTGGAATTTCGCGGAAGTACTGAACAACAATACTTCTTCGCGCACTTTTTATTATTTATTGTCTTTTTGTTAGGTACATAAGTGGTGTAAAATGATAGTCTTGAGGCAAAAATTAAAAGGAAATACATCAAAATTGAAAATACGATCAGCAAAAAAATTAATAAATTCGAAATAAATGAAGGTTAAGTAAAACATTAAACTTTAAAAATAAAAAAAGTTTGAAATTAATTATATCGTAAACAAGACAGTCGTTGCTTTTAAATAAATAAATGTTCGCATAGTAGAAAATTCAGTAAATTGAAAAAATTCACTATGTCTTCCGTTTCGGCCGGTGGATCGAAAAAGTTGAAAAACGAGTCTGTTTTGACTTCTTTCGTGATAAACCTCGTCGAGCCTTTGGATTTATGTTTTTGCTTCTTCTTGATTTTTTTCACAGTCACATTCTTCTCTGCCTTCCAATCGACCTTGGACCTGGAAGACAAAATAGCCCTACACCATATATGTAACCGCTCGAAATTTTCAGTGGGGGTCCTGCCCTGGCATACCTGGGCTTGGGGGGTTTGGGAATACCCTCCAGATATTCAATTTTTAAAATTTTTTCCGTAATTTTTTGATGCCAATGGATAGTAATCGATGAGAAACATTGAAAAATAGTGTTTTTTCGCCATACCACCATTTTTAACGCCATTTTTTGACCTTTGAAAAAATGTTGCAGCCCCCTTGCCTCAGAACTTAAGTGCCGCCCACCTATGGTCCCCGGCCCATTATAGGTAGGGGGAATAATGACCTGAAATTTTCGCCAAAAACAACCAAAAAAACGTGTAAAAACGGTCAAAAAATCGCTAGAAATTGGGGTGAGGGGGGGGGGGTTAAAAATTTTCTAAATTGGGGGGAGGTGGGGAGACGACCGACTTTGGGTGCGGGATCCCCAGCCCCCCTCTTGCATGTATGCCCTACACTGACTCAATTTCATATGACTGGATTGTAAAAGTTATACCATATGCATGCACAGACAGAACAATAATCATACCATTAAAATGCATACATATGTAGATCATCAAGTGATATTTCAGAATTTCTTATCTCTCAAATTCTGCAATTTTTGCCAAAGCGAAGCATTTTTCATTATACAGAAATTTCGATCCTCAATAGAAAACTCGGTCCCTTTTCTCTCAAATATTGTAGCCCTTTTTGTACCAAAAAATATTTTTAACTATACGAAAATTATAATCGTTGATAGAAAATTCGATTAAAGACTTAAATTGAAGAAGACATCCCAACTCCAAATTTTGCATCGTAATGCTTATGTGCATACATTTGACAAGAATGCGGTTATCCCCCACCCAAGATGGTCCTCCTCATCCCCCAAAAACAAAAATTTCCGAAACTTCTTTTTTCGCAAGAACACGGCGTTTTCTAACGATTGTTAGATGTTTTTTTTGCTTTCTTGCCAGAAATTGACCCCCCCCTAAAAATGGTAGGGGGACCATACGTGGGCAGCGTGCAAGATTTTTCAAAGGACGAAAAATGGCCATTAAAATGGTAGTATAGCGAAAAAACACCTTTTTTCAACGTTTCTCATTGAGCGCTATCCATTGGCATCAAAAATTGTGGGAAAAAAACTAAAAAAAATTCAAAAAATTGAATTCTGGGGGGTATTTTGGTTTCTCGGGGGAGGGTGCATACCCCACCCACCCCTCGCCCCACACGCCCAGGTGTGCAGGGGAACCCCATCCATAATAGTTCAAGCCGTTAGTGACGACTCGCACCATTTTTTTCGAGTCAAAAACGTGCATTTTGACGCTCGATCCCATACTCGCCGAAATTGGCAAAATCATTTTAACTGCAGTCTTAAAATAAAATAAATACATATATGTAATAATTAGATTCCGCAAACGGGTGAACTGCATAATGTAATTATGCAAACCGCATATCAGCACCTACATAATAAAATAGTGAATAAAAGCAAAGACTTACGCTTTACAGCTCACAATTTCTGGGCCGTCAAATTCGAATATGTGCTCTGGTATCGGATCACATTTCATAATATACTCTTTCGTTAAAACCGTATTCGTGAAATACTCGTTCGGCGAAAAGTAGAAATGCAGCGTAAAACTTGAAAATAATCAATCCACATTTACGAAAAAATACAATTTTCACAAAAAATGTAGAAAGCTAAATCTGGAACTTAAAACTAGAGCTGTGCCGGGGCCAGGCCCGGCCCCGGCCGGCGCCGGGGCCAGTGTTATAATTGATTATAATGTAGAAAATTGATAATGTTTTGAGCAGATTTACCTTCAAGCTCAATTTCCCGCGCAACACCACACATCCTGCTAATTCAAATCTTTATTTTATTATGTCAGGTTGGTGCAAATTTCTAGTTAATAATCAAAATTGACATATTTTGAATTGGCAATTCATATAGCCGAGCTTTCCAGCTTGCTTGGTAGCAGACAGCTACGTCTATCAGAACAAATAGGATAATAAGCCTAAAAAAGTGCGAAGTAAAGCTAATTGAAAAACGCGTCCAAGTCCAGAGGAGTTATATCCATACATGGGCCGCTCAAAAATTATAGAGGTTCCAAAACTTTTCGAAGTCAAAAAGCGCCTGATAATATAAGTGGTAGGGCGAAAAAACACCGTTTTCTTGCGTTTCTCAATGAGAGCTGTCCATTAGCATCAAAAAATCTCAGAGACTTACAAAAAATTCTGAAAAATCAATTCCTGGGGCGTCTAGCGGATTTTTTTTTTGGTGGGGAGAGTGTGAATTCTGAGGGTCTAGACCATAGGTGGGCAGCACCGAAATTTTGGGAGTGTGAAAAAATTTCTGGGGGTGGTGGTGAAAAACACCATTTCCGACGTTTCTCGTCGAGCACTATCCCTTGGCATCAAAAAATCGCTAAAAAAGAAGCAAAAAAAAATTTCAAAAAATTGAATTCTGGGAGGGGGGGGGTATTCCAAGTTCTGGAGGGATGCATACCCTAACCCCCCACGCCCGCGTCCCAAGCCTCCCAATGCCCATGTTCTGTTATATCTTGTAATCCCAACAAATAGTAACGCTTGACGCGCATATCTACTAGCAAGAATATATATGTACATAGGTATAAGGGGTAGAGGTAGGGTCGTACTATGAACACGGTAAAGCACGCTTTACTTGGCCCCGGCCAGGTGGCCCGGCGCCGGCCCGGCGCCGGGGCCGGCAACCCGGCAAAAAAGGCGGCCCCGGCACAGCTCTGCTTAAAACCGCTACTTTCCGCAATAAACCTTAGATATTTCGCTTGTACAAGAATGATTGTTATAACAAAAGCATTTTAAGCCGATTATATTTTGCGAGGAGTCAAAAAGCAAAAAATAAGAATGTCACAGACGCGATTTTTTTTGTTTTCGGGCAAAGATTCTTACCGATGTACAAAAGACTTTTTGGGACCGTGTTTGTACATCTACAGCAGATCTTTTACGGGAGAACAAAAAGTGTGAAAAAAGTCTAAAATTTGCAAAAAAATTTTCCGCGCTTCGCCTGCCAGAAATGAGTAATTGTTTGTACTATATATCTTTATAATGGCAGAATTTGCATTCATAATGGAAAAAATGCCAAATTTTCCGGCGCATCGCGCCATTTTTAAGACAATTTGTAGTGATTTTTGCCGCCCATTTTTTAGTGACTTTTTTGGTGTCAAAGATCGAAAAACCAGGTTTTACCACACTTAAATCGCTACTGTACTATATAATTGTTCCCGAAAATTTGCGTAAACAAAGTGTACAAAGACTTTTGGGGACCATCTTCCGCCATCTGTACATCGTACAAACGGACCTTGTACAAAAAAGACACTTGTCTTAGACCCAGAATGTGTTTTTTCATATTAGACAGTCCCTACATTTTCTGTGTGATAACCATAGGTGGGCAGCACCGAATTCTCGGGGGAATGTGTGGAAAGTGCAAGACTTTTCAAAAGGTCAAAAAAATGGCCTTAAAAATGGTGGTAAGGCGGGAAAACAACATTTTTCAACGTTTCTCATCGAGCACTATCCATTGGCATCAAGAAATTGCGAAAGAAACAAAACAATTTCAAAGATTGAATTCTAGGGGGTATTTTGGTTTCTCGTGGGGGGCGGGGTGCATTGCCCCCCAGCCCCCACGCGCTTGGTGATTGCATGCCATCGGATCGCTGGATATTGTGACATCGATGTTGGTTAGATGCTTCAGGATCGGCTCGTCGTGCTCTTGAATCATTTCGCCAATGATATCCGTATTTTTCAGCAAAGTGAGCCAGAAGTCCGGGATGCCCTTTTCATCTATAGGCAAAAATATCTGCTTTTACGCATGCGGTAAATGATCAAAAAATTGAAGAAGGGTCCCGGACCATTTTCAAGGGAGCGAGGAAAGGTTAATCGCTGTCACCATTTTGCAGCCAAAAAAGCGACTAAAGAAACGCATCTGAAAACGACCAAAAAAGCAAGTTTCCGACAAAAAAGAGGATGTCAAAATTTTCTGGCTTTGGGAAATGGGACCCAGGTTCTCGCGACGTTTTGGCGCCTTTCGTTTTAGTTGCCAGCAACTTATAAATTATTCTAATTAAATCAATTTTGGAGCAATTTTAAGAATAAATTACATATTCAAAAAGCAGGTTGTGTAAGCTACAAAATAGCATACTGTTCTTTTCGATTCGATGAGTATTCATTTGTGTAGAAAATCCAGTGTATTTTTAAGATGCGTTCAATTATCTCGCTAAATTCAAAGATGTTCTAAAAGTAATTTATACCATCACGTATGGGAGTTGAATGGGCTTTCAGAATCTGTATTATACTTTAATCATAAATGAAATGTAGATAATTAATCTTACAAAGAGTAGGGCGCCAAAACGTCCTATTTCGAATGGGACACGACTGACTTCAGGTGGGGGATCCCCACCCTTACACCTATTACGTGTATGCTTTTATCACTGAGATTCTAATTAACAAAAGAGCAAGTCCATTGCTAATATATACCTGTTGACACGGCACCGTTGTTGACCATCAGTTTCTCTTTCAACTCTGCCTGTAATTCAAACAATCTACCATTGAACAAGCTACAGTAAGATATAAGTCTTGGATGCAGCGAAGCGATAAAATCAGACAGTAAATAAACGTTTTACGCAGGTTTTTATAGATTCTTGAATGTATAGCACTTCTATACATAGCCAATTTTAGGACGGGGTTAAGCGACACTTTGGTTTTTGCCAGGAAATGACCAATAAACATCCAAAATGATCTAAAAATCTAAAAGCACAAGTTTCGTTGAAAATTAGAAGTCTCTGCAGGAGTAACATTAGATATAAAACCAGAATTTAGTATTCACGATTCCTTTTGCTGATCAATACGTGTCCAAAATAGCTAACAAACAGCTTTTTAAGGTAATACCGCATGTTTAGTCCACTTTGACTACATTAAGTCGCTGTTTAGACACTAAAAAGTATACAAATTGATCCATTAAGGGTGCTTTCTGATTAAAAGCACGTGAAAGTATTAACCTCAAAATAATTACCGCTTTTTTCGCAAAAGCGATGCAGAAAACGTTCCGTCGGCTCAAAAATTCCTTCAGTTTTTTCTCGAAAATCCCTTTCTTACGGTCGGGGGGACAGTAGCCTTAATACCCCCTCACTCCTTACGTGCATGTATGGTCGGAAGGGGATCCCCATCCCCTTGTTGACATTTGACACGGGATATTCAAAAATCATGCCTGTCAAATTTCACGAGCGCTTCGAATAATGAAATCAAAAAGAACAAAAATCGGAGGTCGATCAAAGTTAAATAATAAAACGCCATCGACCAAGCAATTTAGTATGGTATGTACGTAAGATAGTGCACCGAACATTTATAATGGCCAATTTTTGCACTAATCCGACAAATTATTCAATATTTCTTCAAGATCACGGGTTTTTTTTCGGCAAAGATTTTTCCCGATGCACAAAGACTTATCAAGACCGTTTTTGTACATACATCTACAAGGATTTTCGGGAAGACAAAAAATTGCAAAATAGGTTTAAAATTCGCAGAAATTTTCGGACGCCTCGCGCCGAAATGGGTAATTGTGCGTTCTATATATCTTTATAATTGCAGAAATTGCATCTCAAAAAGGAAACAATTCGAATTTTTTTTGGCGCTTCGCGCCTTTTTATAACGATTTCTTAGTGATTTTTGCCCTCAGAGCCCAGAAATTAGCTAAAATACACTACCAAAGGTCGAAAAACTCTGTTTTACCACACTTAAATCGCTAAAGTACCACATTATAGTACCCGAAAATTTGTGTGTACAAAATGTACAAAAGAATTTTGGGACCATCTTTGTACATATACAAACGAACCTTGTACAAAAAACACTGATCAAGATGCTTCATTTTGAGAACTATGACCATGCAGGCAAAAGAGAGGGAAAGTATTCTGCAGAAACTTAAGGATGAAACTTGATAGTAAATCCTTAATCAATAATTACGAATTTTGCTAAATTCAAATCATTACACAAAAAACTATTATCTTTTGAGCAACAGATCATTACGCTTAACAGGAAAATCGAAATGTTATTTTTTGTAAAGTAAGTTAGTGTTTAAAATGATGTAAAAAATGAATTATGCGCATAAAATGGCTGCAAATGAAAATTTATATTACTGGAAGTTCATCAACAGGCGATTTGAAATCGGCTTCATCGTCAGTCGGCTCATATTGGCCATTGACAATCAAATTTCTCTGAAAAAAGATCTTAAAAATTAATAAATACATAGATATTCCAAAAGCGATATGTAAGCACAAGATATCTGAATATGTATGTAGGAAACAGATTATTGATAGCCATAAATATGTACGTGTATATAACAATTGATAACGCGAGTCACAAGACAATGTATAATGAGATAGGTATTTGTGATTGTCATTATTGATCATTATTATTTTTTATTACACTATTATTATTACATTATTATTTTAATTCAAAAAGGAATGAATAATCTATTTTACTCCATCCCTAAACAAAAGTTTACAAACCGATCGATCACCAACAGATAATTTTCATTTTACTATTGAAAATCATAATTTTCGTTAATTCTTTATTTTATCATTAAAAATCATAATTTGCATTAATTCCCTAATTAAATAAATTTAACTCATTGGTTTAAGGATTCGCCTTCACTCAATCATATACTCCTTTGAGCAAAGAATTTCAAGCATATGTATATCGCTTTAAAAAATCTAATGACTGACGCTCGTGTAAGCTTGTAATAAATCATATCGAAACCAAAATGATAATTAATGCAGTCATTAATGAAATCGAAACGAACAGAAACGCTAAGAATAGCCATAATCACACCTGGACGTGGGAGGTCTCAGGGGTATGAACCCCTCACCCCGAAAAACCAAAATACCCCTCCCACAGGATTCAATCTTTGACTTTTTTGTTTTTTTCGCAATTTTTTGATGCCAATGGATACTGCTCGATGAGAAACGTTGAAAAATGGTGTTTTTTCGCCATACCACCATTTTGAGGTCATTTTTTAACCTTTGAAAAATCTTGCACCGCACCCCCAGAACTATGGTACCCTCCAACCAGGCCATAATGTGGAAGTTTAGAAACTAATTGTTTTCTAGTCATACAAGCGCAATAAGCATATGAATCTGGCAACTGGCAAGGACGTTTAAATAACCTGTGAATTTAGCTCGCTGTGCCTTTTCGCATATTTGATTTCTAGTTCGTGTACTTCCTTGTAAAACTCGGCCTCTATGTACACGGATTTAGACTGCAAGTTCTTCAATGCATTCACTCGTCTGCGCACCTTGGGTGGCAAGCTAAACAAGATGCATATTATGTCAATGTAGATCTAATCGGGATACAGCAGCTAACGAAAAAACTAAATCGTATAAATTTTTTGCAATTTGATAAAACGCGTGTGTATTAGCTATACGTATGCCATTAAAAATATAAAAATCCTAGTATGAAAATTTAAATTTATGAAAATAAATAAAGTATGAACAAGCAAAAGTAAAAGCAAAAAACAAAACGCACAATATGTATCAATTTTAGAAAATTGATTAAACCTTTAGGTGGTGCGTTTTGACAAAAAGTAATGTGTAGAAAAAAGCATCATATTCGACTCGGAATTTCGGGAGAGGAAATTATTTACATGCATGAGTTGAGTGCAATACACTAAAAATGGGTGACCAAAAGCAAGACTGCACACGACCTCTAGCAAATCAAGGCAAACCCGCGCGAGCAAGATATTAATACTTCAATATTAGAATGGCTATTGACCAGCTAAATCTAAGTTTCCGCTTGTCTGCCTTTTCATCAAATATTTTCAAACAAACGCAAATCTGTGTAAACTGGACAAAAGCATCAAACTCTTTCGCGATTTCCTGTCAACAGTTCATTCATCTTTTCCCGACCTCATTATCTAAGCATTGAGCGAAATGTGGGCTATAAATGCATAAGATCAGTATGGGCAGGGAGGAAAATGAAGCGAGAATTCAGAGGGGCAGGGTGGCCTTTCCCTGAAGTCAAACGCATACATGTTGAGCTCTAAATTTTAGGTGGGGGGTCCCCGGCCGTTTTTAGGAAGGAGAGTAATGACATCCAATTTTCGGCCAAGGACGACCGAAAAATTTAATTTTTTTCCAAAAATCGGAGGTCTAAAAATTTTCTGACTTTGGAGGGATAGGAAGACGACCAGCCATGAGTGTGGGATCCCCCAATCCCCGCTTGCTTGTATGTAGAGCTGTGCCGGGGCCGCCTTTTTTGCCGGGGCCGGGGCCGGGGCCTAGGCCCCGGTGCCGGGGCCGGGGCCTGGCCGGGCCTGGCCGGGCCAATAATAGCGTACTTTACCATGCTCATAGTAAGACCCTGCCCTACCCCTTATATGTACCTATGCATATATTCTTGCTTGTAGATATGCACGTCAAGCGTTAATATTTGTTGGGATTACAAGATATAACAGAACATGGGCATCGGGGGATCTAAAGCCCCCCAGAATTCACATTCTCCCCCCAAAAAAATCCGATAGACCCCCCAGAAATTGATTTTCAGAATTTTTTCTGTTTTTCTGCGGTTTTTTGATGCTTATGGATAGCTCTCATTGAGAAACGCGAGAAAACGGTGTTTTTTTCGCTCTACCATATATTATCAGGCACTTTTTGACTTTTGAAAAATTTTGGACTCCCTAGAATTTTTGAGCTGCCCATGTATGGATTTAACTCCTCTGACTTGGATGCGTTTCTCAATGTGCTTTACTTTGCACTTTTTTAGGCTTATTATTCTATTTGTTCTGATAGGCGCAGCTGTCTGCTACCAAGCAAGCTGGGAATGCTCGTCTATATGAATTGCAATTTAAAAATATATCAATTTTGATTATTAACTAGAAATTTTCACCAATCTGACATAGTGAAATAAAGATTTGAATTAGCAAGAATCTGTGCTTTGCTTGAAATTGAGTTTGAAGGTAAATCTGCCCAAAACATTATCAATTTTCTACATTATAATCAACTCTAACATTGGCCCGGCTCCGGTGCCGGGGCCAGCCTGGCCCCGGCCCGGCCGGAGCCGGGGCCTGGCCCCGGCACAGCTCTACTTGTATGTGTGAACGCAATACAGAATAAAGTGTATTTTTTTGATGATTTTAGCCATTTTTTATCACGATGTTTCAAATATTTCCGGCGCGCCAGGTAGTATTCAGTAATGTCAAAAGCTTTATTTTCACGTCAGAAGAGTACTTTATCTATGTACACAACTAGGATTTTTTAATTCTTACAATGATTTCTTGAAAGAATTTTCGGTGCTCTAATTCTGCGCATCTTTCGTAGAGAACTTTCGAACATTTTTACTTTTCTTGTATCACAAATGATTCTGTCCATCAAAAGAGGCCAAAAAACATACTTTACACAATATGGACGTATTTTTGGACAATATTTAATACTATTAGGAGAAGTTAGGATTCCGCGCCGCCCGTCAGAAAATCCTAAACCCGCCACTGGGGTAAATCCCAGAAGGCCAGACCAATAGTCCATTTCGACTGCATTATATCGCTTTAATCAAACATGGACGCAGAATATTCCCAGGGTATCCTATTACTAAACCCTGACAGTAGGACTGAAAAATTACTGTCAGCCGATTTTTCCAAACAGCTACTAAAAGGCAAAATTGTAATCACTTGTTAAACAACACTTTTAGATGTCAGTAAGCTTTTTCGTGTGGTTAATTATAATAAATTATACTTTAATTATTTTTATTAATTATATTTTTTATATTTTATTAATTATTGATTAGAATTATATCTATGTTTCTTATCTTGTCTTGTCAGAAATAGGACTGTCAAAATAGCGTATGAACTCAGAAAACCCCAAAACCTCAACCGCCAAACGTGTATGTCTGATATGAAAGAAAAGTCTCATATAACAACGCGTTAATGTGTAAAATTGCAATATGCTGATTTTGAAGTTTTCGAATATCCGAAAGGCTGTGACCATGTCCATGTATGGACTTTAACCACTGAAAAATATAGAAATTGATCAACTTTGCGGGAAATTTTGATTTTTTAGACCATTTTGACACGATTTTGTATGTTCTTTGAAAAATTTGTAAAATTATCAATCCACTAGAAACATTTAGACATTTATATTGCTTTTCTCATAAAAATAATGCAGAAAATGTTCCGTCAGCTTAAAATCGCCAGACAGTACCTGCCCATCTGATCATTCAGAAAGTAATACCCCTCACCCCCACCCTCATGTGCACGTACGGGTGAAATTCACAAATTTTCCTTTGGTAACTTTTTGAACTTAAAAACGATGGGCACGCGTCAAAAACACTGTTTCGCGTTTCTGAAAACGCCCTTTGTTCCTGGAAGATGAAAAATAAATAAATTTTCAAGAAAAATTTAAATGGAATTCAATAAAACGGTCAAAAAATGGCCGTAAATTAGCATTCACGAAGTATAAACAGTGATCGGACCAAGGGTACTCTTTGGACCCTCGGCCTCGGCCGAGGCGGCTTAAAATCCTTGCCTCGGCCGAGGCCGGGCCGAGGCCGAGGCCGAGGGTAATGCCGAGGGTCAAGCTTATATACCTATAACCATAAATAGTACTCTTAGAATATTTTGTATGCACATGAGCTAGAGAATAATCGTAATGGTAAACACTTTATCGAATGTCAAACAATTCATTTTTATTTTAAATAATAGTAGATTGAATGTGTGAAGGATTTATTGAATAAAGTCAGCAGCATGAAAGCATACTTAATTTGACAAGTTGCCGTTGATGAAGACTTGGAAAAGTTACATAATCAAAAATATGGCTGAACAAGCACTTAAAAACTTTCATTACTTATAAATAAGAAACAGTGTTGAAGAAATAAACGAACAAAACGAAATTAGCTAGGTAAAGACAGAACTGTAGCCATTGTTGTGCTCGCTTTTGCAGTAATGCATGTTCAAACACGCTTTTTCAGTCATCCAATTCTGGTGCGGCAGGTGATATGACGGAAACTGCACTGTACTTTCCGATCATAGTTTCCCAGGGTCCAGAGTTGAGGGAAGGGTGAAATCCCAAAATGGGAGACCAGTATATTGAGTAGTGTCTTTGTATGAGCGAACAAATTTTTGTAGATATTTTATATAAATATATTTTTAAACATACACATTTTTACATACTGCCAGTGTGTGACCTACAACCGGAAAAAATGCAGTCCTAAACAAAGTTTTTTTGTGCAAGATACCTTTTTACATGTACAAAGATGGTATCCAAAAGTGTTTGAACATTTGGTACATGCAAATTTTTGTGTACTACTATAGTCTGGTACAGTACCGATTTAGTGTGATAAAACAGGGTTTTTCGACCTTTGGTAGTGTATCTTAGCTAATTCCTGGGTTTCTGAATATTTGACATTTTTCGATTTTAAATGCAAAATCTACTATTTTAAAGATATACAGGACAGACAATTACTGATGCGCCGAAAATTTTCGGAAATTTTACACCTTTTTACAGTTTTTGTCTCTCCAAAAATCTTTGTGCATGTACAAAGACGGTCCTGAAAAGATTCTGTACATTATGAAAAATCTTTGCCGAAGACAAAAAAGCGTGGCCCTAAATGTGATAATTCGGCTTGAATTTAGTTGATAATATTAGTTCGGCGCGAAGCGCCGAAATTTTTATCAGCTTTTGATGAAATTTACACATAAAAACTCGACTGAGAAAGCTGAAACAACTTGTACTACAAAATCAGAAATATTACAGATATTGTAATATGTCAATTAAATATTGTGATAAGCACTACTGCGCTTAGAAATCCAATGCAACATCAGGATAAATTAGTCAATTTTATCTTTGAACGGCAAAAAAGTGCAAAGTTATTAAATAGTACTTATTTTGCATAAAATTTTTGAAAATAGTATAAATAGATACAAACGATATTTAAATCTGCATAAAGATGCCTAGATTACACAAAAATTGATTTTGGAGTGTTTATTTCCCCTGCTTCAATTGAAATACAGTATATTAGCGACATTTTACGCGAAGCGCCGAAAGTTTTTTGAAATTTCCTAAAATATACTGGAAAACGATATAATTAATATCACTTTGTCCAAGAAAGTATTTTAACATTGTATAAAAATGGCTCCAAAAAAATGCACGAGCCGAAATTGATTTTTGGCAAAACCTGCATTTATTGGCCATTTTTAGGTGCGTTTTTGCGATTTTCGGCCGAAAATTCGTAATCATTTACGCCCTCTCCCATAAAAATGGCCGAAAACCACGCGTGTAAAAGGGGCTTTGTGGAAGTCCCCACCCACTGAGGGTTGGACGTCCTCCCCACACCCTTCCCTACAACGTCAGAAAGTTTTTACCCACCCAACCCATTTTTGGCGAAAATTTGCGCTTTGTTTGCTATTTTTAGGTGCTTTTGCCATTTTTGACATAAAATCAGAGTCGCTAATCCCTCCTCCTTCTAAAAATGGCCAGGGACCCCTACCCGAAATTTCAAGCCGTTACATGTATGCCGAGGAGCCCCTCCCGAAAATTTTGAGGTGTTGCATGCATGTTTTATAGTGATAGTTTGTCTATTCACTCTTGCTTACATTCAAAAATACTGTATCACTTCGTGAAATTCTAATAGTTAGCTGCACTTTTGCCATAGTAAAAATTAAGTTCAGAAAATATTCAAAAGGTTTTCACCAAAAATCGTCTGACAGTGACTCGAGTCTTGTACCCTGAGAGGAGGGTAATAACCCTCCCTCACCCCTCCTCTGGGAATGTGTTTCCGATCCATGTAGCGAGCATGATAATTAAAACTTAGTCATCACATGAATAATAAATTGGCACTTTGCTGTATGTAACTTGGTGTAACTGGGTACGCGACTAAAACCATAAGAAAAGTCTATAGGTAAAAAATATGTAGCCTCTGTACTGCAGATGCATTCTAAATAGTTAATATTTAACGGATATATTAAATTTATTCAAATTTGATTTTAACCCTCGGCGCCTCGGCACTTTCCAGCTTCGCCCTCGGCGCCGAGGCCGAGGCTCCAAAAAAACCGAGGCTTGCCGAGGCCGAGGCCAAACCTCGGTCCGATCACTGAGTATAAAATCGATAAACCCGCTTAAAACAGGTCCTTTTCTACTATTTTTTTTGTGAAAATCTAAGATTATTAAGGGGTGAAATTTATTTGTCGGGTGAAAAACTTTCAGCGGGGGTTGTACCATTGCTTGCTACACTTCGACAAATCTAAAAACTATGTAATTATCCTTTCAGTTAAGCTGAACTAATTTGCCACGCAGTACAGTGCACACCATAAGTGGGCGGCACCAAAGTTCTGGGAGGGGGGTGCAACATTTTTTCAAAGGTATAAAAAGGCCTTAAATGATAGTATGGCGAAAAACACTATTTTTTAAGGTTTCTCATCGAGCACTATCCATTGACATCAAAAAATTGCGAAGAAAAACAAAGAAAAAAATTTCAAAATTTGAATTCTGAGGGGGTATTTTGGTTTCTGGGGGTTGCATACCTCCCATACCCTCCACGCCCAAGTATGGTGTACACGTACACAGCCTGAACTAAATGATCTTAAAGTCTATAAAAAAGCTTTACATACGTTAGCATGAAAGTATGAGCTTCATGGTGGTGTTCAGCTTGAAGAGCTGCCAAAGCGAGAGGATCCTGTGCAAGCGATTTTGTCTTTCCAGTTTCTGCAAAAAATAGGAATTTAGGTGCAAATGCGACAACTCATATCGTAGTCATAAATTTCTATAAATAAATCGGAAAGTGATACAATCCTCAATTTCATATGTAATTCGCTAAAAATTTACAAAATCGTGATAATGGATAGCAGAACCGACGATTACAGAATAAAAAACTTGATGGAAATCATGAAAAAAGGTATGAGTTTACCAACAGGACTTTGAATCATCGTGCTGCGTTAGACGGTATCACCGAATAAAAGCATTTTATTTGTCATTTTGATGATTTTCATCGTCAGAATAGCAAAAAGAATCGTAGGCACTAAATTTACTGGTATGGGTTCCTGAGATTTTACCCCCGCTGCTAACCCTGACCTTAGCAACTATGACAATGCATGTTACAGAAGGGATGGAGGGATACCTGCGCCATCCAAAGTTGGTCGTCCCCCCATCCCCCCAGAGCCAGAAAATTTTTGACCCCAACCTTTTTTGGATAAAATTGAATTTTTGGCCGTTTTTAGGCTTTGTTGGCCGCTTTGGACCAAAAATTGGAGGTGGTTTAACCTGTTTTTTTGTATTCGGCAAAGATTTTTCCCAATGTACAAAGACTTTTGGAAACCGTCTTTGTTCACGCACAAAGATTTTTGGAATGACAAAAACTGCAACAAAGGTTTAAAATTCGCAAAAATTTTCAGCGCATCGCGCCGAAATGAGTAATTGTGCGTTCTACATATATATCTTCATAATGTCAGAAATTGCATTGTGAAAGGAAAAATGTCAAGTTTTTTGGAGAGACGATTATTAGTAATTGTTGCCCTCAGAAACCCAGAAATCAGCTGAAATTCACTATCAAAGGTCGAACAACTGTTTTTGCCGCACTAAAATTGTTACTGTACCATATTATAGTACCCAAAATTTTGTGTGTACAAAATGTACAGACTTTTAGGGACCATTTTTGTACATGTAAAAACGGACCTTGTACAAAAAACATTGGGTTTACCCCTCCCTGAAAATGGCGGGGGACCCCACCTTAAATTTTGAGCCGTTACATGTAAGTCTATGACTACAATGTTGAAGTCAAGCCTCAATCCTTGCGTTTTACCATATTATTCTTAGGCTTAGGCTTAGCTTTTAAAAGCTTTAATAATGCTTTGGTTGGACATACTCCCGCTTGGGTCGACTTGCACGCATTGCATATCAACAAAATTTGTATAAAATGGCAAACATATTTATCGGAAACATGTTTTCCAGCTAAATTATTACCATATCCATAATAAGCGGGTCAAATTTATCCAAAAAGTCCTTTTAAATAAGAAAACTTGCTCAAGTATTCTCGCCTGCTAGTCCAGACGTAAGAAACTGAGACATTTTCAATAAAATCTTGAATATTTTAAGAGAACTTTCTCAAGCATTCTCGCCTGCTAGTCCCAACGTAAGAAACTGAGACACTTTCAATATAATCTTGAATATTTCAAGAGATGAAGGATGATTTTTAAGTTATTTCTCATTTGATTTTGAGACTATCTATGTGTGAAATTATTTTTAAGTCAATTTTGGAGATTTTAGAATGTTTTATTTCGAATCATATTCTAAAATCACTTCATTATAATTTACTGTCACTCACTATCAGAATCGCCTGAAGCGTCGATCAATTCGCTCTTTCTAAACAAAAAAAATAACAATAATTACATCAGACTCGAAGCCTATAATACAGCCAAAATTAATATTTGCTTACATAAAGATTGAATTAAATGGCATGTGATGCATGCCTACCACTCAAAAACCATAAAAAGAGCATTAAAATTATCAATTCTTGGAATTTCTAGAAAATTTGATCTCAAGTTTCCGCTAAAGGGTTCAAGACAGGAAGAGACAAGAAAGTATTTATTGTCCAAAAGTAACAATATGAAATTATATGTCATGGCTCTTACAACAGTAAAATATAATCAAGCATCTTTAATGACTTACTGAGAAAAAGGTGTCTTTTAGTTCCAAAAATCACTGGTTTTTTAGATGACATGATTAATACATGCAGTTACATGTCTGAAGTCAATTTACTGCACACCTAAGTAAGTACAGGTCGGGTCGGACAAAGCGCAGAATAGTTTGGGCCGCGGGTTAAGAGCAAATTTTTTGTATTCGACAAAAATTTCTTTCGATGAACAAAGACTCTTCGATATGTCTTTGTATGTAAATGCGTAAACAGTTTTAGTAAGACAAAAACTGCAAAGAGGTCAAAAATTCCTTGAAAACTTTCGGCGCTGCGCCGAAATAAGTAATTATGTGTTTATCTTCATAATGGCAGAGATCGCATAAAGGAAAAATGTCAATATTTTCGGTTTTTGTCGTCAGAAACTTAGAAATGAGCTAAAAATGCAATACCCATACGGTCGAAAAACCTTGTTTTACCGCACTAAAAGCGCTACCATACCATATTTTAGTATCCAAAATACAAAGGGGCCTTAATACAAAAAAACACTGGCTGAGATGTGTGAAAATTAGACTTTCAGATTTCAAAGCGCTATTCTCAGCCGCAAACGTGTCTGAAAATGCCTCAATGTTCGTTTTTTCACAAAAAATAAGCTATACAGATTATTTAGCAACGAACACATAGAGAGTACCAACTTGCTTGCAGCAAGGGCAGCAATGACTTATGTATGTTATATATATATATGTGAACATGACCGTAGCAGCGCAATAGGCGGGAGGGTAGGGCCTCTATGGGGAATGAAAATACCTGATGTCAAATTTATGGACGCAAAGAAATTAGTCACTAGACATGCATATTGCTGGAGTTACAAATCCGTACTTTCACTTTGATGTTATTTCAAAATCTGTGTCGGTCGATCTGTTTAATTTCATTCATAACCAGTGGTTTGACTTTTTTTAAACCTGCTTAGCAGGACAAGGCAAGACTAAAAATGGTCCGCAACTCATACGTTTTAAGAATTTTTTAGTCATTCTGGCATAGACATAACAGAAAATTTACGCGCTTTGCGCTAATCTATTTTGTCTATTCATCAGCTGAATTAAGAACCAGGATTCGGACGATTTCATAAAAATTTCAACGTAAAAACTGAAGATTTTTGCTTATTTTGTTCAATTTTCTGGGGCTCTGCCATGAACCCCGCTGCGGAGCGCTTGAGCGCGCCAGGCCAGACCTCCCAGCCCAAAAGAAAAGTTTTTCGTTGCATTCTTTCTAATGAAAGGTCCTACCAGAGAAGTAAAACTTGCAAACTGTGCAGCATTAATTGTGAAAAATTTTCAAAAAAATTTAGAACGATGTGAGGAGTCCATAAAAGGCATTATTTCCCACGTAAAATCAATACTTTCGATCTGTCTATCATTTTAAAGGGGCGTGCGTAAGATGTCACTCTTATAACTAAGTATCCTCATTGCTGACGTTATAGTCGTATATATGTTGTCATGTGTGTCATTTAAAAACTCGTCGTCTTTTTCTTTTTTTATAGAAAGTTGCATCCTCTTTTGTATTTGTGTGTTCCCGGACGTACAATAAATGCTTTGATTTGATTTAATTCGACTTTTTAAAATAAACAAAAAATTTCGGACTCCCTCACAGTTTTTCCCATTTTTAAGTGCTTTTTTTAAAGTAAAATTTCGAGAGCAGAAAAAAATTTTGGGCTTCGTTCACATTGTGAAAAAATTTAGTACCTAATGCAAAAATGCGTTTTAGAGAGCCAAAATGTCAAAATTTTCCGGCGCTTCGCGCCGCATTAATTTAATCTTATACTTGTTATTGATGTTTAGGCCGCGCCGCGCCGATTGCAGCATCTTTATCGACAACTTGTTCTAGAACTTTACTATGATTGAAAATCCTGATCTTCTGCAAGGATTTTCGGAAAATTTTTGTAATGCAAAAATGCGTTTTAGATAGGTAAAATGTAAGACTTTTCTGTCGGAATCGATTTGATATTTTTACTCGTCATTGATGTTTAGGCCATGCCAGATTCGGAAAATTTTTATGCGTTTTAGAAAGATAAAATTTCTAAGTGCATTAGTGAGGGTCTAAAAACGCAGTTTTGAGAAACAAAAGATACAGGCTAAACTTAAGAATATGGTACTTTTAGAAAAGGAGCAAAACGAATACGGAATGCCAAAATTTTTTTGCCTAAATGGTAGAACATGATAAATTGAAGCGCGGAAAAAATTAGGTGAAAATCTGAGCCATACTTGCAAAGTTGCAGGCAACTCTCGATTTGAGTTTCGGGTGGGACGATTAAACGGTTCGATCCAAGGACTTATATATTCGTCAAAAATAAATAATATGGGCTGAAATTACGGAAGGAAGCATAGCAATGAAGGAGGAAAAAGAAAAAAGGCGCGGAAAGTTGTTTGAAATTTTAAGAAACTTTAGAAAATTTTCATATCTTTTTGCATGTTTTTTCGGTTTTACCTGATAACATATACGAAAATCTAAGTTTTTGCTTCTATTATACTTAGGCTTAGGCTTTGTATATCTGAAAACGTCTTTTAAGCTGCTTAGGTCTAGGTCGCTCCAGCTCAGGTCGATGTATAGATGCTTAGGTTGATGTATAGATGCTTAGGTCGATGTATAGATGCTTAGGTCGATGTATAGATGCTTAGGTCGATGTACAGATGCTTAGGTCGATGTATAGATGCTTAGGTCGATTTACAGATGCTTAAGTCGATGTAAAGATGCTTAGGTCGACGTAAATTGGGTATCTACGTGTAATTCTGCATTCAGCTGTTGAATCTTCAAATACTTAGGTCGAAAAGATGCTTGAATAGGTCTAGAATAGGCTAATTAATGAAACCCATAGCTTTTGTAATATTGATCATAGACGGATAAAATTGCTTTTCCGCGCTTTCTCTCAACATGTTCTAAGTACTGAGCAAAAAAATCCCCTCTTCTGAAGTTCATTCCTTCGTATTCTGAAAGTACCATATTCTTAAGTTACTCCGAAGATACATATTACTGATCGTTATTCATTGCAGTACCTTCACTAAATTTACATAAAAAGTGTTCAAAAACTCGTTTTGGAATCCTCCATTTTATGTAGGATGGACTATCTGCAAAAAGAGCGGTTTTTTCAAGATGAGCGCTCAACTTTTGAACGTTTTTCAGACCCCCCAAAAATGTGAAGCAAAATTTCAAATTTGGAAAAAAATTTGGGTATAATTTGAGCGAGATGAAAATCGGGTTAGCATTTCTGACCCGCAACCGACCCGCAAGAGTCAAAGGACCAGCCAACCGGCAAAGTCAATATTTTGCCTATTTTTTGAGCAATCCTTGACTTTGAGGCATTTTCATGACTTTTGTTAGCGGCTAAAAATCGAGTTTTTAAATCTGAACAATTAATTTTCAACCCGAAAAAAAATCTCAACCCGCACCTTTTAAACCATGGCCCGAGGTGTTCTGCATTCTGCCGACCCGACCCGCGGGTCGAATTTCAGGGTCGGGTCGGTTTGTCGGGTCCCGACTTTTCATCTCTATTTGGGTATGGTTCCAATTGTGAACCAAATCGCTAAGAAAAAACGGTGAATCCCTGAGAAAATTTCAGGCTTAGCCTATGCTAAGTAAGTATAAGTATACAGTCTTACTCGGAGGCTGACATTGCTGGAAATCCGCAAACAAATTGAACTCGGAGCACGGAAGAAAAACCAAGAGCCAAAATTAAATAGCCCAACTCGAGACGAGATGGACGCGAAATAGGGATACCTTCCTAAAAACACACGAGCACCGCTTATTCCACTTTTCGGTCTATTTATCAACCAAAATTTTGGAAAATCTAAAGAAAATTTGACTTGGTTGGCATTTATGGAAAATTTTTGTAATGCAAAAAAGCGTTTTAGAGAGGTAAAACTAATTTAATTAATACTTGTTACTAATGTTTGAGCCGTGACGCGCTATTAGCATTATTTTTATCGACAACTTGCCCTAGAACTTCACTGTAATTGAAAATTCTCATCTTCTGCACGGTTTTGTGATACAAAAATGCGTTTTATAAAGATGAAATGTCAAAATACTTTGGCGCTTCGCGCCAAGTTTATTTGATTTTATTACTTGTGCTATTAATCTTTAGGCCGCGCCGGATTGGAACAATTTTTGTAATGCGAAAATGCGTTTTAGAGAGGTAGGACTTCAACATTTTCTAGCGCTTCGCGCCATATTGATAAATTATTCAGTTTTATTGTCAAAAGCGACTTCAGAAATCGCTAAAATGCTCTATTGAATATATGAAAATCAAGTTTTAACAGAAATATTGTATTACTGATCGTTATATTGCTAGTAAAGCGCAAACTTTCTATTCACAAATTGTGCAAATCACCGCCAGCCAACGTGTGTAGCATACGATTTTCTACTAAGAAACACAAATTATTCAACACATACGCTCAATTTTCGAACGATTTCAGACCTCCCAAAAGGGGTGGAAAAAAGTGCAAAATGTGGGAAAAAATTTTGGGTCTGGTCTATAATGTCGTGTCAGCCAAATCGATGGGGAAAAACGGCGCACACCAGTCACGCGATTCCGGTCAGAAAGCTCGATATTGTTACAGTAATAAGGAAATTTATGTGTATGCAGTTATACTAATGAGGTCACAAGCAGCCCTGATAATCTATTCTGTAAAGTGATGTCTTCAGACAACCGCATTTTATGTAGGATGTCGAACTGATTTGTGGTTAGAAAATTACAGTCTGATTCACATGACCTCGTGCATAAATCTTAAGAATTTATATCGACAGTAAGCCGATGTTCACAACAATTATATATCAGATCAATGCCATAATCGTAATCTGTCAGCTTATTGCCGCCGGAGATTTTTTTAACAGTTATGACCGACGTTGAGTGAAACAGACTATAATTAATACCAGATATGTTACACTTTACAGTTATACAATTCCAAAAAAGTTTTTCGGGCCCTTGCCTATTGTATAGAATCTCATATTTGTCTCATGGGTCTAATCCATACGTGGGCAGCAGCAAGAAAATTCTGGGAGTACAAGATTTTTCAAAGGTCAAAAAATGGCCTTAAAAATTGTGGTATGGCGTAAAAACACCATTTTTCGACGTTTCTTATCAAGCACTATCCATTGCCATCAAAAAATTGCGAAAAAATGGAAAAAATTGGAAAAATTTTCAAAAATTGAATTCTGGGGGGGTATTTTGCTTTCTCGGGGGGTGCATACCCCCCAAACCCCCCCCCCCCCACACGCCCAGGTGTGGTCAAATCCTTATGTATAGTCTGTTCCATTCCAAACGGCCCATTTTTGCTAAATTGTTATTGCTGTATTAGTTTTTCACTGCGCAAATGACATCTTTAATCATACTCCCATAGGAACTGGTAGCTTTTAACTCTTCTTATTGATGATTGATGTGCTTTGCTTAACATGCGGTGCGTTTAACAAATTGCCGCAGCTACCTAAATGGTAAAATATTCTGACACAGTAAGTCATAAAACTGAAGAGAGCTATTTGGAATGGAGCAGACAATAGTAGTTGACGAATTGCGTCAATACTGTCTGCTGTGCACAAGATTTGCAGCTACAAAAGTTATTCCTAGCGAGCTTTACTTTAATACGACTTTGCACAGTAAAACTTCATCAGCTTATCAACTGCGATGCACAATATTGTGCTTGATGCTTCAGTTTAAGCCGCTTTTGTCATATATTTACGTTGATTCAAAAATTGTGATCCATGCTCAAGCTTTCGTGAAACAGACTATAGTATATTTCACGCAACCTTGTGCACGGATCACAATTCTTGAGTAGATGAAAATCAATTACCTACAAAAAATGTTTAAACTCATGCATTAATTATGATACTATGCGTAGCAATAGATCAGTGATATGAAGTTTCATTGTGTAGCAGGAGTGCTACTACACGGCTAGAAATGCCTACTTTGAAGTTTAACCCGTGAAGTTGATGTTTCATTGTTTCTCAATATTATTGAATACTTTGCGCAGTTGTGAGCAAGCATCCGAGTAGTCGATTAGTACTACACACGCGAATCAGAGCGGAAGATCCAGGAAACTGGTGCGGTAAAATTTTGCTCACGTGACGGTGGGAGGCGGTGCTCCCGTTACAATTGTACGAAATTCTATAACAGTATGTAAGCTGCATATAAATCAGTTCTGTAGCTGCTCGCTAGATCGCTGAAAATTAATTTCCATGCACAAGGTTTCGTGAAATAGACTACAGATATAGTCTGTTCGATTTAACTTTGAGCTTTTCTTTTTATAAATCGCACGAACCAGACTACAAAAGGAGTTAAAATTTTGATGCAGTAATGCAGCCCGACAGAGGCAAAGCTCTCCCCTTAACTCGGTATACTGTATAATGTCACAACCACCGTGTTATTTTGGCATCCGGAAGATTTGCTCCCAACATTTCGCCCCCGACTTTCCGCTCCCAACATTTAGCCCCCGACATTTCACCCCCAGGTATGCTTCGCCCCCGAAACTGCCGCCCCCAGACATTTCGCCCTTCGGGATGTTTCGTACCTAATTATAATTTCTCCCGGTCGGCAAGCAAAGACGTAATTTTTTTGTTTATTTGATAAAAATTTGCGGAGATTTTGGCTTGACCTTATATAATTACATTATCTTTGTAGTAATATTTCATTCCAGGACCTTTCGTTTGCGACCACACGTTAAGTAGGTCATTCAAAAAGTATATAAAGAGGACCAAATGGCAGTAAGTCAGTTAGTTGGTGTAAGATTTGCTTCATGGATTCAGTCATATCGGAAAGAGGAAGGTAGTCTACGAAAAGTTTATTTATGTATTCTCCAAACGAACGGCGGATGACATTCATGCCATTTCGGTTTGAATTTTAGATTGTTCACGTTTTTACTCGGCAGCATTCTTCATCTTAGCGATTTCGTTTTACTTCGCAATTAAAAGCATTGTTTTTATTTGACAATTCTGGTTTTCTTGTTGACAATAAAAAATGAAGCAGCTATATGGTTAAAATATGGTTAAAAAACTGGTTAAATATGGTTAAAAAATTGTTTAAAGAAATCTAAAAATGAGAAACGAAAATATTGAAAACTCATCAAGATTAAAAATGAAAAAATAGAAAGTCTTTTTAGTTGATTTCAAAAAAGATTGAAAATAAAAAAGAAGAAAAGAGGATATTGTGTCCTCCCGAATTTTGACGCTGTCCATGTATAATGCATACTCCCGTTTATTGTACAGCTCACTTGGGGGCTTGTCAGCTTATTGTCGGATGTGGCTTTTAAAGCTAATGCCCAAACTTGTTTCAAACAGACTATAAATGAAATTCTTTAGGTACCTACTGCATATCATAGGTAGCGCGGGCCACATTTTTTCTAATATGTTTATCACAGCGAGTGCGAATTTCGTGTCCCCCCTCCTTAACAGCAACAACGGCACACACCTAAGCGGTGCGGTTTGTTTGGTTTAACCGTTTTTTTAAACGATAGATAATTAAAAAACTCGATTTACCATTTTTTGTTTTTGTTTACACTCAATATCGACTTAGCAATGAGTGTGTAAAGTGTAAACCTAAAAATCAAACAATTTGCGGAAGGCCAATTTTTTTAAAAATGTTTCCCCCGAACTGTAGATTACGAATCTGACCTCAAAATTTCTTTACACTCAATAGTTGTAGCTGAAAAATGTAAAGTATATGTTTTTTACTCTTTGTATGTGGCACAACTTATCTAACTCAATTTTGGTTTCTGTGCAGTCCAATCAAATCTATAATGTAGAGGGTTACAATATCTCAAGGGTCAATTTTTTCTCTTTTAACGCAATATTTCTTGATCTATGATCGTTTAAGTGTAAAGGGATCGAGACGAAAAACGAAATTCCCTCAGCTACTCCGCTAAGTAGGCGGAACATGCCAATTATACTTAAAATGTGCCCTGACCTTAGCGTTATTGATCCTAGTTTATTTTGTCTCTATACACCCAATATTGCTTTATTAGCACAAGTGTAAAGTTTGCACTGAGAATCACTTTTCCGCACAGAGCATTAGGTATCAAACAATTTGCGGAGGGCCAATTTTTCCAAAAATGTTGCTCCTGGGTTGTAGATTACGAATTTGACCTTAGAATTTCTTTACACTCAATGGTTGTTGCACAAAAGTGTAAAGTATACGGGTTTTTTACTGTTAGCGTGTCCTAAAGCTTATCTAACTCAATTTTTGTTTCTGTGCAGTCCAATTCGTTTTATAGTGTAAAGGGTTACAATATGTATAATCGTAATTTTTTTCCTTATTCAACGCAATGTTTCTCGATCTGTGATCGTTTTAGTGTAAAGGGTTCGAGACGAAAAACGAAATTTCTTCAGCTACTCCGCTAAGTAGGCGGAGCATGCCAATTATACTTAAAATGTGCCCTGACCTTGGCGTTATAGATCCTAGTTTATTTTGTTTCTATACACCCAATATTGCGTTATTAGCACAAGTGTAAATTTTACACTGAGAAGCACTTTTCCGCCTAAAGCATTGGGTATCAAACAATTTGCGAAGGGCCAATTTTTCTTCAAAAATGTTGCCCCTGATTTGAAGATTACGAATCTGACCTTAGAATTTCTTTACACTCAATGGTTGTTGCACAAAAATGTAAAGTATACGGGTTTTTTACTGTTAGCGTGTCCTAAAGCTTATCTAACTCAATTTTGGTTTCTGTGCAGTCCAATTATTTTTATAATGTATAGAGTTAACATATCTCAAAAGGTGAAATTTTTTCTCTTTTAATGCAATATTTATTGATCTGTGATCACTTTAGTGTAAACATTTCGAGACGAAAAAAGAAATTTCTTCAGCTACTTGCACCCCCCAGAAGTTCGGCGCAGCCCACTTTTGGATATATGGCCTAAAATATTGAATAAAACAACGGAACTAGCAAATAAAAATGCTCCTTTGGAACGAAAAAGGTAAATATACTTGAATTTCTTCATTGATAAGGATGTAAAAGGATAGGACTAGGGAAATTTTTCCTATATGCGCAGAAGCCATAGGAATGAGCTAAAGAGTTAGACTTCCCTAAACAACGCAAAAATCAAAGTATATTCTGCGGCCTATGCGCGTTTCTGCAGATTTTCCGTAGTAATTTCGATTACAATGGCGAGTATTCTGATTACTTTATTTTGGAAAAAATTAAAGAAATTTTTTGTGGTCTTTCATGCAAAGTATTGAGTTGGCCATGTAGGTGTAAAGTTTGCACTATTATATTGTACGCCAGAGCATTGTGGAAGGTCAAGATTTCATTAAATAAATAATACATTGATTATTCAATAGTCATGGAAGTGTCTTCAATGCTCTTTTGCGAAACACCTGAGAACGTTTTGTGACTACACCCTCATTTTTCACAGGCCGCAGAATATACTTCGATTTTTGCGTTGTTTAGGGGAAGTCTAACTGTTTAGTACATTGCCATGGCTTCTGCGCATATAGGGAAATTTTCCCTAGTCCCCTCCTTTTACATCCTTAACTATGAAGAAATTCAAGTATGTAGGTATATTTACCTTCTTTGTTCCATCGGAGCACGGTATAGGTCGCATGTTGGCAGGCAGGGGGTGTAAGGTTGAGGGTATGGATGGACCCCTCTGCGGAAGTTTAAACCCCCCGCAGATTACTGTTTTACCCAAGAATCCTATTTCTATAGTCTGTTTCATTCCGAACGGCCCATTCTTCGCTAAAGTCTTTTTACAATAGGTTTTAACTTCATAAACGGCCACTTCAATTATTCTCGCGTAGCAGCTGATTGCTTTATACTTCTTATACATGTTTGGTGTGTTTCGTTTAATATTTGGGGCATTTAACAGACTGCTTCAACAGCCTAACGCATTTAATATTCTGCTACAGTAATAAGCCGTTTAGCGAAAATGTGTCGCTTGGAATGGAACAGACTATAGTAACATTTTTGGTGATTTTTAGTGATTTCACCCAACCAAAACCCCCAAGAATTTTCTTGCTGCCTATGTATGGTATAGGGTGTTCGATTATGATCTGCTCCCCTGGAAAAGACCCTTATAAAACAAGCTACAGCGAATTCAAACATACCATGTTTTATAAAATTTAATTCAGCATTTAGTGGTATTATTGCGATTATTTAGTTTACAACGAGTCATGAGTTATATCAATGTAAAGTAATCCCATCTGTAAAGTTGATCACTTTAGGATTATCTTGTTCCTATTCTTTCAAAATGAGTTTTGATTTGGAGCAAGCTCGCTTAGTGGACAGGATTTGGGCTTCTGCTTTTTTTAGGCAAAGGAAGCTGGAGCAGAATTCATTACCAAAACTGGGTGACCAATCGGTTGGAAGGGGTGAAAGATGTGTTCAAGACAACTGGCGGGAGAAAGCCTCCGACTGTTTTGCGGACTTTTCGAAATGCGGCAGGCCGCAAACTTTGTCTCAAGAATCAAAGAACATTGTTCGTGCAAGTACTGGATTGCAACGGAAATGTTGCCGCGAACTGTCGGATCAAATTTTGCCCGAAAGAGGAAAAAGTCGTAGTCACTGCACAGTTTATCGTTTTTTGCGACAACAGGGTTTTAAACCCTTTTACGTGATCGCCAAACCCATAAAAACGTACCTGAATCGCGAAAATCGGTTGTTTCGTCGACAGTAGGCGGAGGGTTACGATATTAATACATGTATCAGATCAATGCTATAATCGCAATCTGTCAGCTTATCGCCGTAGATAGTTTTAAAATTTATGACCGAAGTTGTGTGAAACAGACTATGAAAACATAAGGGTTCGAGCGCAAAATGACTAAAACTCAAAATAGTTAGGATTTCAATAAGCGTGCAAGTGTACACTTCACTTATATTATTGCATAACTGCACCCTAAAGTTGTCGATTTGAACTGAATGGGAAATTTCAATCAGAATTGTTTTCTTATTTGTAGTCCTTTCAACACATGATCTGGGAGGGAGGTTTCAAATCTTTACCCCTCCCGTAAGAATTTTTTCAAACCCCCAGAATTGGCGATTTTTCAAATGTTCCCATAACATTTCTAAAAATTTGCAGAAAGGGAGCTTTTTAAAACGTTTTTAGCTATTTGCTCAAAAGTGCCAAATTTTCGGTGCTTCGAGCCATTATGCTCATGTTTTGACTATATTTTGTTCATTTTGTTCGACTATTTTGATTTTTTCAATTTTTTTCCATATTTTTATGCTCTAGAAAGATAGAACGTCGTCAGAAACGCTGAAAAACGATGTTTTGACACGTACCATCATTTTTGACCCCAAAAAAGGCACTTTATAATTTCACAACCCCCTCTCCGAAATTCCCATGCTGTGCACGTATGGTCCCAGTCGACTATCTAGTTGCACCTCCTACTATTTTTGCATTTGAAATAGCGAGAATTAGGTTGTTCTGACCAGACATGCACCTTTGGGGGTTGGGGATCTAGGCCACCTTCCCCTGAGAATAGAAAATGAGAAATTTTCTCGGGAAAATGAGGCAAAATGAAAGCAAAAGACGGATGAAAATTGAAAAGCTTATTCGAAAGTACCTAAAATTGACCAGAAACTCTTAACTAAAGCAGTTTCAACACTATTCTAGCGTTTATACTAGTTTTTGAGGTCATTTCGGCTAGAAAAGCTCAATTGTTGACCCCTTCTCTTGGACCGGCTGATTCCCTTCCTAGATCGGCTATGCTGTGAGTATGGTGCTGACTGCATGTTACCTATCTGTATGTACCTATCTATACAATCATGCGCAATTTGTGTATTGAATGTGAACTGTACTGTGTACAAAGTTCACTTATACATCCCCACTTTAGAAAGAATGTCGATGAATTTGCATAACCTTTAAGACGAAATTTCCTCTCATGACCGTTGCAACGGGTTTTACCGTCATAGGTAGGTAACCTATATAAAAATAATAGGTCCAACTTTTTTTGATGAACAAAATAACGTTGCGAATATTACCAAAGAAATCGAAAAGATAATACATTTTCATCGCCGATATTTTTGTCTAAAAATCGTCATTATCACGTATCGATGTTTCTCAATAAAGCTATGACTAAGCAATTTTCAACTTTTCCAAACAACATAATCAGTTCTAGACTAAGGGCAAAGGCTCTGTGGAAAGGCATTTGGAACCAGCGCATCCGAGAAGGAGACAATAATGAAATTTCGGGGACAAAATGGCAAATTATCGAGAACTTTGTGCTTTTTTTAGATTTGTGAATTTTGTTTGATACTGGTATGCAAAAAATAACAAGAGCCGGATATGGATTAGTCTTCTTACTTTTTTGTACAAAGGGAAACGTTTATAAACTGTACTTTGCTGGTTGCATCGTACATACGAGTGCATGGTAAATGTTGAAATACCATGATTTTTTTATCAAAAGGGATCAACAGCAACAATCATTCCCAGGATACACATGTAATCAAAAATTAATGTACAGGATCGTTTCATACGCTGGCATTCTGGCATCGGTCGGAATAATCTTCAAACTGTTTTGAAAAATTGAACATCATTTAGCGAAAACATGTTTCACATGTTTGAACACATACATGTACCTATACAACGTTGAATACAGGTAAACGTACGTAAGCACATACAACACAAATTAAAAATTTTTAGAGAAATTTGGTATTCTTAGCAATGCAACTTAATTTTCCGATTGCTGACTATTCGTCAAAATAAGCGGCTAAATAAAAGCATAGCTGACATCTGATTAAAATATCAGAGTAAAAAATCTGAAATATGCAGGAGTTGAAAGCAACTTTTTCAACTGCAATTGCTTGGCATGGATTTCGGTGTTTTACGAAGAGATTTATCAAAGCTCAGAAATAAGCCGACGATTAAAGTTTGGCAAGTACAAAGCTCCCCGCAAAAACTATAAGCCAATCTTTCCAAAACGGAAACGCGAGTGATCCCAGTCAGATACTCGTAAATGTACAGGTAGCTGAGAGAAATTCTGGAAGTAGGTTACGATCACACCTGGGGCGTGGGGGTTGGGAAAAATACATCCCCCAGAAGGCCGAATACACCCCTGAAACCAAAATATCCCTAATAATTCTATTTTTGATTTTTTTGCAATTTTTCGATGCTAATGGATAGTGCTCGATGACAAACGTTGAAAAATGGTGTTTTTTGCCATACCACCATTTTTAAAACCATTCTTTGATCCCTGAAAAATCTTGCACCCCCAGAATTTTGTTACTGCTCACGTATGCTTACGATACGACCATAGGTGGGCGGGACCAAAATTCTGGGAGGTGCAATATTTTTCAAAAAACAAAAAATAGCCTTAAAAATGGTGGTATGGCGAAAAAACACAATTTTTCAACGTTTCTCATCGAGCACTATCCATTGGCATCAAAAAATTAAAAAACAAAAAAAAATTAAAAATTGAATTCTGGGGGGTATTTTGGTTTCTAGGGGTTTTTTCGTATCTGGGGGGGTATTTTGGTTTCTCGGGGGGGGAAGTTGCATACCCCCAAACCCCCCACGCCAAGGTGTAATTACGACTATTTGTTACAAGGGTCCCCCAAAGAAAAAAATTAAATACTCTTGAGCACACATGGGCGTGGGGGTGGAAGAGTTTACACCCCACACCCCAGAATCTGAACCTCCCTAATCGATAACCCCCATCATAATTGAATTTAGGTCTATTTTTGGCAATTTCGCCCCATCTAACCCCCCCCCACCCACCCCCACTAAAACGTCAGAATTTGACTGCTGCCCATATATGCTCTTGAGGCGTATCCAAAACCGCCATAATACGCTTAGCACGCTAATTTTGTCCTTCTAATTACTCAACTTTGAGTGAGGATGTAAACTTTCGAGCTATTTATGCCGGATTTGCATTTTCTGTATTCTTTTTCTTTGCAATGGATTGAAATTGAATATAGAGACAACAGTCGAAAATTTTTAGAGTCAAGCCCAGATGGAAGAATATTACTGATTTTTGTGAGTATAAAAAATTTTCCTAATTGTTCGTGTAATTTTTCTTCACCATCGTATAGAGGTTGCCAAATGCTCACAATTAGTAATATTTTAGCCTGTCTCCAAATGGTTATCGATATACTGAATTAAAAAGTTTAGTCCTCTTTTAATTCAGAAGGCCAGCTATACATGTACGTGCCATCGGCACGCACTCGTATATATATGTAATATGTGTTATATAAATGACCGGATTCAGTTCTAATTCTTTGCCAGTCAGTCGCATAAGGTTATTCGAATGTGAAAAAATGCTTACTTCATTTTCTACCGTTTAAAAAGTGAAAATTGTCGGCTCCGGAAGGCTGAGCCATATATTCGGCAAGGCTCAATCCGATGCTTGCTTAAGTCAGATATTACGCAATTAATTTATAAAAATGCGGAAATGTACATGATATATTTTCAAGACAAAAGATGTGAACAAGTGAATTCAATTTTCTAATATAATTTTCCAATCAAAATCTTGAGGCAGAAGAAACGCCAACTTTATGACGCCTTTATTTTACTTGAAAAAAGAGCTCATAAAACATAGGCCATAAAATAAACCAAGTTACAGGCAAGTACATCAGGACCGGTCTGCTGGCCAGGCCGGTCTAGAAAGTCAGCTGACGTTTCTTACTAAACTAAAATCATGTTTAAAATTGTTACAAGCAAATAGCTTAAAAATACCTGAACTGGCAGTTAATGATCGATTTTAAGCATTTTTGCGAAAGAGTTGTGATTTTTGTCTGTTTTTCAATCTTAATTTTGCTCTAATTTTCCTAGAAATCTCCTGCGCAACATATATGCATATACAATGATAAGCACTTTAATCGGAGACTAAATACGATAATGTCATAAAAGAAAAGCACAAATATATATCTATAGAAAATTAGCTGTCAAAAAATTCTTTCAAACATGTAATTATCAGTTTATCATACTCCTTTGCCTTTATTCGGAACGAAAATATTCGTGAGATTTCTAGAAACCTTTCGTTGCACGAATTTTCGATAAAACACATGTTTTTATATGCTTATTTTATTTATTTTTGCAAAACTTATGTTGCACTGCTTTTTTCATTATATCTGATTTTTCAATGGTATGAATCCTTATGAATAAATCTTACGAGCACGTTTTGTTCCTTGGCGCTTAACCCAAACGGTATTCGAATCTGAATCGTAATAGTAAGCGGCCCATGGTCCCGTGTTTGCTGATGGTGTTGCCCATATGCAAAAGCTAGCCATCATGCTATAAATGGCCAGCAGAGTAAAAAGATTGATTACTAATCGGCGCGGCATAATTTTTGTTATGGATCGCCGGATAATCACTGTAAGAACATGTTATACATGTGAACACAGCTAACTCCAGCACATTTACTGCGGTGCTATAAATAAATTATTTAGAAGAATAATAATTTAAGCAATTAGATACTAAACAAACGAGCGTAATAAAAGCTGATTTTTACTTTTTTAGACTTAAAACGCGAGAAGCGTAAACCAGATTTGCATCTAAAGATCTAACCTCAATTCCTATTAACCTTCCCCGATTCTTGAAAAACAAATGCATCAACTTTCATTATTTTCCAACTACACAGGTCATGCAGTAGGAACATACCTACTCATACAACCTCTTTTAGATACTTAGCTTAGAGTATTTATGCATCGCTGTGAAAATTTCGAGTAATAAGCTGCTGAAAATTTTCAACAATAAGCTGCAAGATTTGGTGCGGATACGAATACAACGAGCTGCAAGATTAAAACGTTTATTGCAACTGAAACAAAGAATCGCCCAGCCTTATTTGAAACAGTCCCGTGATTGTTCAAGGGCTCCTGATCGCACAATGGAAAAATGGAAAATTTTCTTGGGAAAATAAGGCAAAATGAAGGGTAAAAAGAATTCGATGATCACAATTTTTTCTCCAAAAGTGCTCGAAATTGATCATACTGTAGATTAATGTAGCTTTTACGCGGTTTAAACATTATAGTAGTTTTTAAACCATTTTGGCTCAAAAACTCATGTAGCTGAACTCCAGATTGGGCTGACCCCCGCACAGGCCGTACCTACTGTACATTTATGTATGGTCTAGACCAAGATGCATAGCATGGCCGATCTGGTAGGGTCAGCCGGTCTGGCGGGGGTCAAAAATTAGCTTTTTTGGGTTAAGATTAGCTCAAAACTGGCATAAGCGCTATAGCTTTGAAAAATACATTATTACAAATTTTTTAGCTAATCTATAGCACTAAAAAAATTTTTAATTTCGTCAATTTTTTGCCTTCATTTTGTCTAATTTTTCCGGAAAATCTCTCAATTTTCGATTCCGGGGTAGACCCCCAAACGCCTAGGTGTATGACTACAGGTTTGCGTTATGGCGGATAGGAATTATATTCCGGAAAGCTCAACTTGGCAAAATAAATTTTATCAAAGAGAGAGTCAAGTGGACAAAGAGATCTGCATCAGTACCTACCTGCTTTCTATAGTCTGTCTCATCTAAGTGTGGACAAGAAATTATATCGAGTAGCTAGCAAACTATGGTAACGTAGTATTTGCACCTAATGTACGTTCTCCAGTAGACTGTCAGTAAAAATGCTTGAAATCGTGGCCGAACTTATTTGGAACGACTAGGTACATACATATATAAGATCTAATGAATGACACATTATTCCAGTTGACTAGAGATGTCATATTAGACTAATTGAATTTGCGAAAATTTGAATGACTTGATAGAAAAAGTAGCGTTTACTGAGTAATGTACGTAATGAACATATCTTCATCTGAAATCGATACTAAAGTCGAATCACATAAATTTTTTTCATTATAAGATTGGTGGGGAATAACCCAATTGAAAATCTCGTTTTCGCTCATTTTTAAATGTTGCTCAACGCTTGCGACCATAGGTGCACAGCATAGTCGATCTGGGAGGGGTCAAAAATTGAGTTTTTTTGGGCCAAAATGACCTCAAAAACTGACACAAGCGCTTAAATAGCGTAAAAACTACGTTATCACACAGTTTCAGATAAATTTAGAGCATTTTCGAAGAAAATTTTCAATTTTAATCCGTTTTTGGCCTTCATTTGCCTCATTTTCCACCACAAAATTTTCCATTCTCCTATTCTAGGGGTCTAGCTCCCCTAAAACCCCTCACATGCATGTCTGCTTGCGATCCAATTCATCTATAGTCTGTGTCACAAGTTTGCCCTAAATTTTAAAACTATCTCCTTCAATAAGCTGACAGATTGTGATTATATATAATAATCGTAACCATACCTGGGCGTGGGGGTTTGGGGGTATGCACCCTTCCCCCCGAGAAAGCAAAATACCCCCAGAAATCAAAATACTCCCCCAGATTTCAATTTTTGAAAATTTTTTTCGTTTTGTCCGCAATTTTTCGATGCCAATGGATAGTGCTCGATGAGAAACGTTGAAAAATGGTGTTTTTTCGCCATACCACCACTTTTAAGGCCATTTTTTGACCTTTGAAAAAATCTTCCACCCCCCAGAACTTTGATGCCGCCCACCTATGACCGTAACCCTCGGCTTACTGTCCACGGAAATTCTTAAAATTTATGCACGAAGTTATGTGAAGCAGACTATACATATACATAAATTATTGCCATTGTTAATGATGTACAAGAAAAAATGTGCCAATAAATTTTGATCCTAATACTTAAACTCGAATTCATTTTCAGTAAGTGATAAACTACCCCTCTAAGATATTTATAAATACGAGTATACATGCATAATTACACATTTTCTATAAGACATGATAAAGGTTAATGTATAAGATACATATTTGCATGTTTAACAAGCTAACGAAAAGGCTTGGAGTGCTGTAATGGTAACAAGGCTTAACTTCAAAATAAATTCGTAAAAAACAAGATTAGATCATTGATAATTAAACGATCCAAAATACGATGATCAAGAAGGATTGAAAATCAAGAGTAAAATCATCAGTTTCTTGTTGGAAATTAGACGACTTCTCATATTCATTCGTCTTAAAAGTCAAATCAATATCATTCCAAGAACTCAAATCGTCCATACGGTACCAATTTCATCATTGTTCGTATTTTTCCGAGGATCATAGATAGGGTAAGAGGAGGGCGGTCGCCCCTGTCGCCAAAAAAATCCGGCGCAATAAAGAATAGCTAGTGTGTATTTTTCATTGATTTTAGCTATTTTCATGACGATTTTTTAAAAAGTTTTTCGGCGCTTCTAGAATGATATATTGAGTAAAGACATGGTTATTAAAACAGATTTATGTATTTTTTTAGCGAAAATTTTGAAACTTTGGATCTTCGCATCACTCCATCAATTGCATTTTATTAAACTTGATTGGAAAATTATAAAAAATAGAAGGCAGCTCTGAGCTTTTGCGGCATTTTGCGCTTTTCCTAGGTGCTTTGTGTCGATTTTTCAATCAATTTTACGCGTTTTTCGCATTACTTCGCATCAGAAACGATTTTTGCCAATCAAAATACGACAAACATTAGCGCTTTTACACATAATGAGCGGATTTTAAGAATCATTTTTGACTCTATCAGAAAAATTTAGGGTTCCGCCCCGCTGTAGAAAAAGCGCGAATCCGCCACTGATTATTGGTAACCGATGTCGTCTTTAAATTCATCGTTTTCGTCGATTGTTAAATAATAATCTCAGTAAATCTTTAACGTCGTCTAGTCGATTTTTGGCAATCGTAACAAGTCTCACACTGGATTAATATCTATGACTTATAATAATATGCCTAATATTGTATTTTAAATAATCATTACCTTAGCCGCAATAAACGCCTGCGAATCAGTAAAGCAACGAATGTAATATTTGACAATCACTTATTTATAGATTCGGCTCTTCGTGAGGACATCTAATCTACTTTGCATCTGCAACCTGGATGTAACGAAAAAATTCGATTTGCTGTAATGAGACGATTGGCACCGAAATTGCAGTGCAGGCGTGACATTAATGAAATTTTCAAACTGAGCCTGCACATACATAAATGCTGCTTAGGTACCTACATAGAGTTTGGAGAAAATTTTGAATAGAACAGAGTTGGATGTTTTTCTAGCTGGCTGAAATGTAGTCTTTCGAATAAAATCGCACCTACGTAAATTTAATTATAATCTACAGTGCGGTACCTTATCAATTCCTTGTTAGTTAAAGCCTAATAATCTACATAATTTCATTTGCGTGAAACATGAAATTCAAGCGGTAGGCATGCTCAAAAACAATATGTGACGCTCAAAAAAAAGAAAACCGGCAATATAATCTACGGCTTATTCCATTAGTCCTTGCAATAATCATTGTTCAAATTTAGCATTACGCATGTGTGCAGGCGCAGGTGCATGTTTTATATGATATTCAAAATGGAATTAACTCAGATGGGCGAACAATTAGGCGCCAGATTTGCATTTTTTGTTGCCGGTACCCTACCCCTTAACGTGCTGACTGACGAGCCTCATAGAAGCATCCACTAGAGAACAGATTCTCAGAAAATCATTTTTACCTACTAATTAAAATCATTTTGGATTTGCTTTCCGCCGAATGACCGCTCATAAGCGCCAGGAGAATAAATTTCAGCACATGTGCAAGAACTCACATACTTAGCATTTCCTCATTTTCTATTTTTTCTATTCTTGTGGATAAAGACGTAGAAACATAAAAAGAGATAATTTTAATTGTTATGTATTTCAAATTGAAGACTTCATATGGTCATAATAATTTCGCGCAATTAACCAACATTTGTATTCACGTGATCGAGCAAGTACAAATGTTTTATTGTTATGTTGCGTCAGTAATGCTGAGTTTGGCTTGCTGGAGTTTAATCAGGAAAATTGCACGACGCCCAGAGGCGAATAAGCAAGCAGAAACGACGACCAGTAGGTAAGTATGATTTTCTAAGAATCTGTTCTTTAGTGAATGCTTAATAGTTTTACGTGTTGCTAATCATGGCAATGTGAAACTTTTTCTCGAAATTTAATAGTGCGTTAGCAGTCGACATACCGCGGATAAAAATTCTTGAAATGTATGCACTAAAGTTATGCTCAACAGACTTATAATAGATGCCGCTAATCGACAAAATTCGCAGATTTTTAGCAAACAAAAACTAATAATTTATTGACATTATTTACGATAACATCTTATCATCAGTGAAAAATCATCGCAAATCAAAAGGCTTTACAAACTTTTTTATGACTAGGACGAAGGCTTAAGCTAAAGCGGTTGAAGTAGCGCCACTGGACAGGATAAAGCAGTAATCGGGCTTCGGCAATTAATGCTTCCAGTAAGTAGAACAATTTTCACGAATTTCATAATCAAGTTTTTTGCAGCCAAATTTCTTTTTACATTACTGGTAATGTTAAGAGTACAACAATCGTACGTATCCACGTTACGAATAATGAAAAAATCCAATGTGTTAAAAACTTGCATACCCATCTTATAAAATAAAATAATCTAAGGTGTACGAACTAAATCAGGCTAAGGTGATGAATCGAATCCCAGATACAAGAAAAGCAAAAATAAGGTTTATTCAGATTAAGGGTCAGTAACAGATCAATATGACCATTTTTAAAATTGTACCTACGATAAACCTAGGTTAATGAGCCTACAGAGAGTTTGCAACAAAAAGCTTTTCAGATTTTACACAGTGATGCGACAATTTTTGGCACTTGCGAGCGAAGTTGCTTTGTCATGATCATATTTGAGAAAAAATTGTAAATCTCTGAGGAGTCTGTCCGTACATTATTGATTCGCAACTTGATAAAAATAAATGATTTTCATGCTCGAAAACGGGAATACAGTGAATATGAGAAAGCAAAAACAAAACCCTGACGAACATGTCAATCAGTTCTCTAACATTTCGCATTATGATTAAGTTCGAATCAACATGGGAATAGGAAGAAAAAGAATAAGACATAAATCGCAATCATTATTCCCTTGCACAAACAGACGAAATATAAGTCAGCTAAACAATTCAATTCATATGTATATACGTAGGTACCTATACAAACTCGCACTTTTCAATTAATTTTCTAGCAACATTGAATGCCATTTTTTCTACAGTCCGTTTCGTTTAGCTTTGCAATTTTCTTTTTAACTTTATCCGCATCAATTAGGTTAAAGCGGTTTAAAATTTGATGCAGTAATACGGGTGTAAGGATTTATTAACATTTTACCATAACTCTTTGTTCTGTTTAAGTATATACAATACAAAGAAAAAATAAGCCTCATGGAACAAAAAAGTAAATATACTTGAATTTCTTCATTACTAAGGATGTAAAAGGAGGGGAACAGGAAAAATTTGCCTATATGCTTAGAAGCCATAGGAATGTGCTAAACAGTTAGACTTTAAACAACGCAAAAATCGAAGTATATTCTGCGGCCTATGCGCGTTTCTGCAGATTTGCGTAGTAATTTCGATTACGATGGTGAGTATTTTGATTACTTTATTTTGGAAGATTTAAAGAAATTTTTTTGTGGTTTTTCATGCAGACTATTGAGTTGGCCATGCATGTGTAAAGTTTGCACTATTATCTTTTACTCCAGAGCATTGTGAAAGGTCAAGATTTCATTGAATAAATAATACATTGATTATTTAATAGTCATGAAAGTGTCTTCAATGCTCTCTTGCGAAACACTTAAATACGCTTTGTGACTACAACCTCATTTTCAGGCAGCAGGATATATACTTCGATTTTTGCGTTGTTAAGGGAAGTCTAACTGTTTTGCACATTACTATTGCTTTTGCCCATACAGGGAAATTTTCCCTAGTCCCCTCCTTTTACATCCTTAGCAATGAAGAAATTAAAGTATATTTACCTTTTTTGTTCCATCGAAGCATTTTTCTTGCTAGTTCCCTTATTTAATAATTCAAACCATATATCCATAGGTGGGCGCCAAAATTCTGGAGGGTGCAAGTAGCTGAAGAAATTTCTTTTCCGTCTCGAACCTTTACACCAGAATGATCACAGATCAAGAAATATTGCGTTAAAAAAAGGAAAAAATTTACGTCTTGAGATATTGTAGCCCTCTATATTATAAAACCAATTGGACAGCACAGAAACCAAAATTGAGCTAGATGCTTTAGGAGCTAACAAACCCGTACTTTACACTTTTGTGCAACAACTAATGAGTGTAAAGAAATTTTAGGTCAGATTCGTAATCTACAACTCAGGGGCAACATTTGAAAGAATTGGCCCTCCGCAAATTGTTTGATACCCAATGCCCTGGGTGGAAAAGTGCTTCTCAGTGTGCTTTACACTTGTGCTAATAACGCAATATTGGGTGTGTAGAAACAAAATAAACTAGGATCTATAACGCTAAGGTCAGGGCACATTTTAATCATAATTATATGTTCTTGTCAATTGGCGGAGTAGCTGAAGAAATTCGTTTTTGCGTTAAAAGAGAAAAAATTTACGTTTTAAGATGTTGTAACCCTCACATTGTAAAATCAATTGACTGCACAGAAACCAAAATTGCGTTAGATAACTTTTAGGACATGTTTATGTGGCTCTCCGTTTACTTTACACTTTTGTGCAACAAACATTAAGTGTAAAGGAATTTTAATTTCAGATTCGTAATAATCAACTCAGGGGAAACATTTTTCA